>JAPFFP010042734.1:0-13847 GCA_026153255.1 Solanum medicagineum
CACGTAATTAGAATTCGAACTTACCTCAACGTTGTTCTTATCCTTCTCCCTATCTTCTTCTTCTTCTTCTTCTTCTTCTTCTTCTTTTCACTCTCTTCTTCTTCTCCTTTAATTCCTTAAACAAGAACAAAAAAAATCCCAAACACCTCTATTTATAGAGTTGAGATTTTTTAAAAATTGCAACATAAGGGCCTTTGGTTGGCCCACTGTTCACTTAGGCCCCCAAACCTTCTATTTTAAAACCGATTAAGGACTTTCGAATCTCAATTTTTAATGTACACTCCAACCACAATTTTGCTCCGTGCACTTGCTTGGACTTAATTAATTTACGAGGTCTAACAAAGAAAAACATGCATAAGGTATTTGTATTGAAGGTCTTTGGATGATAGAAAATAAAACTTCCGCATGCAAGTAGATCTACTCATATCCTCAATGATAAGGTGTGTGTGAAAGCTATGCCTAAAACAACTATATTGTTGTTGAGTTGGTTAGTAGCAATTCAAAATTTTTGATAATGTGAATGGTGTACTTCCTAAAGACAATGTTTTAATCACATATGTAGTATTAAATTTTAGTTTTTATTTTATCTATATTGTTAATCAAATCAACTCAAATTTGATATAAATCTTTGATTGTAAAACAAACTTCAAATTGTAATTGTGCGTTGAATTTTTTGAAATAAATATCCATCACCATTCTAACTAGGCCCTAGGCATAACACGCCAGTTGAGTCTCCTAAAAAAAGGCTCTATGTCACGCCCCAAGAGGGTACCCTTGGCGTGCCTGATACTTGAAGAACCATTGTTGATTCCCCAAGAGAACCATCTGTCCTCATCGTCACATCATTAACTCAACAGTGAAAGAAAAAACCCAAATAGAAAGACATCATGCGAATAAAAATATTACTCTGCGACATTATAGTTTTCCAATGAAATAAGTTAGAATACCAAATACTTATCAAATCCTCTACTAAAATGTCTATGAAGCCTGTACTCAACAATCTAGATGGTGTCATGATAGGCCATGAATGTCCCGACCCAAGCCTAGGGCCTAGACGTGACCAGCGAATAGGGAACCCGAAGGGACCCCAAACAAGCCTCATAGCATATCATTACACATCCTTGGTCCCGGAAGAAATTAAATGAAAATAAATAATAAGCATAAAAAAGGGAATTGGAACTAAGGGTAAACTTCCATATCATAACATTTTGAAGCAAGAGAGTCAAGGCTCATAACATAGATACATAACATGTCCAACAAAAGCTCTCCTACATAGATAAGAGAGGGGGCCACAACAAACAACTTGGCTCACCCTCGTAGTCAATACATAAATAAAGGAAATGTAGTCTTAGTACATAGCATAAGCAACATCCTCGGAATGGAGGACTCACCAACAAGCTTGAGAGCAATCGTACTAGCCACATGGAGGAGGAGCATGGTTAAGCAGGGCTTCGGTTCGTACATGGTGATATCATATAGGCATAGAGTATGCATTAGTACATTTGAATATACTAAGTATGTAGGATGCAATGCAATAAGAGATAAGTTCATAATCAAAATGCATAAACATAGGAAAAATGATTAGCATATAGCAATATGACATGTATGAATGATGCTTGAAGTAAAATCATGTTTATATAGAACATAATAGGAGTGTGAGGAGTGGCCATTGTTAGTGCAATCCAAGGCCTACCACACCCTTGGATAGGCGCGTGAGGTACAAACCCCTATGAGGTTGGTGGAGTACAAACCCCCCAACAAGGTTGATGAGTACAAAACCCCCCAACAGTGTTGATGGGTACAAACCCCCAACAAGTTTGATGGGTACCAACCCCTAACAAGGTTACCCGAGCCTACCACCCTCCAAGATAGGCGATCGAGGTACCAACCCCTCAATAAGGTTACCCGGGACTACAACCCCCTGAGCTAGGCTTGGTCATCACCAACACTGTAGAGATAATATAATATATAGACACCTTTCATCATCATATACATGCATTCATTTTCATCATAATTCAGTCATCATTTCATCATCATATAGTCATTCAACTCATAAGACATGCATTGGACCTTAAATTACTCAAAAAATCATGACCGAACACTTTATCAAACACTTGGCAGGTGTGTACTGCTAGTATAAAATCATGAAATACAACAGTGAAATCATACAAGAAAACATGAAGTAAAATAGCTCAAAAATACTTGGTAATACCATCTTGCAAAATACATTGAAACCTCTCATCAAATCCCAAGAAAGATCACAGTTCTAAAGCTTAAAACATGCATAATCATAATAGGTAAATCATCTCATGTTAGACTTAAAAATGATTAATCATGTATTTTCAACCAAACTTTCATAAAATACCAATATAGTGTATGATCATAATCTCAAATGAATAATACGCATAAGCAACACAACTTGGAAACATGAGATTTTCTTAAAAATGGAAGATTGGGCTTCATGGTGGAAAGCTACCCATGAATGAAACCCATATACCATAGACCTTGAACTTCTTGAAAGTGAGTTGTGAAATACTTGAAGTTTGAAAGTGGGTCTTGGAATCCAAAGCTTGCTCTTGAGTTTCCTTGAATTTGTATTGGGGTTTTGATGGAGGCTCTAAAGAGAATTTGAGAGTGTATTCCTATTAGGAGGAGTGGATTTGACCTTTAGGAAAGGGGTTTAGGTCTGTAAGAAGTGTTATGATAGCATAAGGATCCCCAAAATACCAATAGAAATGGCTAAATTTACATAATGTCATTACTGAGGCGGAATTTGGCAAAAACCCGAATATACCACTGCACATACGAGCTCCAGGAAAATGGGCATGACTTCTTCATTCGAACGCTAAATAAGTTGAAACCAAGTGCATTCGAAAGCTAATTCAAAGAGCTTTAATTTGGTAGGTCATGGCCTACCCAGTTCTTTATCGGCTAAGAGATATGCCCCTTTAAATTTGACCATTATACCGATACTTGTGCAAAACTTAGCCAACGAAAATTCCTTTGAACTTGGCTTGATGTAGGAGACCCACGATGGTCTTAAACGACATAAATAATCTTGACTTAGATATTAATGAGAGCTTCAACCTTGAATTAGTTCCTTGAGATCCAGAAGTGAGTTTGGGACACTTGAATTGGGTAAAATATTTGTCTAAGTGCTTGATGGAGTATTGGAGAATGTCTTGTATGATATACAAGTGAAATATGGCTAAGTATAGGTATTTTCACGTATGACTGGGCGCCAGGGCGCGGAAACTTCTCTATTATTCGCCACTTGGAAAATTGAAATTGTAATTTGTTCGCTCCAAAATTTGGGTTAGACCCATTTCCCACTCAATTTTGCCCCCTGAATAAGAATATGAAGTCGGATTTCTGATATCACACACGAATTTTGAGATATATGGAAATTATATTTTCGGGCACTTTCGAGGCACATTTTCGAGCACTTTCTGAGGTGGTTACAGTGGACACTCCAAATTAAGAAAGAAAATTACTCAATACAAAAATGGAAAAAAAATGGCTCCTTCAGAAAGCGAGGAGGGCTCACAAACTTTGGAAGTATACTGATCCAGACCTCAACGATGCGCGGGCTGAGGTCCTCTATTACCTTTATCTACATTATAAAATGATGCAGACCCAAATAGACGTCAGCATATGAAATATACTTGTATGGTAAACAACTCAAGAAAATAAAGCTCAACTCACTCACCTTGACTCAACAACTCATTCACAACTCATCACATACAAGTTTAAAAGTAAATCTTGCTTTAAGATATGCTTCAGTAGAAATAAGCTTAGTTTTAAAATGTCATGCTCAATTAATGTTGCTTAGGAGTTTCTCCTAACCGATATACACTCCCACACCTTTAGTTTTGTGATGCACAACAAAGGCGCCGTCATTGCGATGCCCACCCTAAATGTGCCATGGAAAAAGGTGATCAACACTCTCTCATTGATCCAAAGTAAATGTCAACTTTTGGGAAAAGAGTCGCCAGAATGGGCTATACAACTATCCTACATTGCCAACGTAGTTCTGTGGGTTAAAGTAGTTATTTACTCACTCCTAGCTCAATGCTAGATACTCCTCCAAGGGTAAAATATGCTCAACTCATCAATCAACTCAATCCTCAATGCTCAGTCAATCAGCTCAAAACTCGACCTCATTAGGTTATCTCATATTAATTCATCTCAATAACTCATCAACTCATTCAATCAATGCAAACTATCAAACTCAACTTAGACTCAAACTGTCATTTAGACTCACTCAATTTGACTTATCATATAGTGCAAGCAAGATAATCATATATAGTAATGTATGTGACTCAATGTGACATGCTTCTCATACTCAATCATACTCAAATTACTCAACTCAGATACTCAAACTCAACCTCAACTTTGTAACATGTATAGAATTGCATAAAATCATGAAATTTAGAGTTCATGCTATCAAGTATAAAATTTTATCTCGATTTAATATAGAAATCATGTAGTGCAACAAGTATCTCAAACATTATCAGGAGAATTCATAATAATTACAAGAATTTAGTATCTGGATAATAGAATTTCCCAAATCTCAACTCTTTTCCCAAATATAGACACAAGTAGATGAAAGGTACATGTGGAAGAAGGTGATTCCACACTTTACTAAGCCTTATATACCTGGGATAAAAAGGTAAAATTAAACTCAAGTAGATCCTTACTCTTGAATTAGAACCCACACTCTTCTTTCTGCTCTAGTGCTCTTAAGAACCCTTAAGACTTTATTCAAGCCTAAAACTACCAAGGATTTAATTAAATAGGGATTGGAATGGAGAAAAATACCCCTCTTAAAAACTGCCATCTGAGTCTACGTGACCCCATCTATGAGTCGTAGAGCATTCTAGGGGTCGTAGATAGCCTCTTGTAAATGAGGGATCTGAAAATCTTAGCTACTAGAAGTTAGCACGAGACCTCTTTTATGAGTCGTAAAATGCATTACGGGCCATAACTACCTCTTGTAAATAAGGGGTCCTGAAATTTGAGTTACTGGAATTTGTCATGAAGCCTCCTCTACGAGTCGTAAATAGTTTTTACGAGTCATAAACCACCTCTCGCATATAGGCCTCAAACTTATAAAATTTCACCAAGTCATCTGGGGCTTTTACGAGACCCACCCTATGAGTCGTAGGCCTATCTATGAGTCATAAATGGTCCTCGTGAATCATCTTTGTAGTTTTTCTTAGCATCATCTGTGCATTCACTCCATATTAGGTAGAAAGAATTAGGGGGTGTTACATTATCTCCCCCTTGGGATTATTCGTTCTCGAGTGAAGAGCAACCTAGGGCTTTACTTAAGGCATGAATCTCCCTGTCGGCTCAAACAATCAACCAGTTCTCATTTCACCTATGCAATCAATTAATTAAGAATTCAACAAGTAAACAATCAAATAGTCAATACACCACATCCATCCTTACTCGGACTCTAGAACTCTATCGTCTATCATACTGAGAATGAAAAAAGAACTCAAGGAATGGGAATTCAAGAATTTAGAGGAAATTCATTACCATCAACTCTCTTATCATGAGCAAGCAGGAATAACTGAGGGTATTTGGCCTTCACATCCTCCTCCGCCTCCTAAGTAGCTTATTCTGCGAATTGGTTCCTCCACAATACTTTGACAGATGCAATCTCTTTGGTTCTTAACTTGTGAACCAGGTGATCAACGATTTTGATAGGGATCTCCTCATAACTCATACTATCTTTCACTCCAATACTTTCGACAGGCACTACCAACTTTGAGTCTCCGAAACACTTCTTAAGCATGGAAAACATGGAAGACTAGGTGGATGGCCACTAACTCACACACCATATTGCCCACTCTCTTTATGATTTGCTAAGGTCCAATGAACTGTGGGCTCAACTTTCCTTTCTTTCTGAACCTCATTACACCCTTCATGGGCGACACCTTCAAATCCACCCAATCATTACCCTTAAAAATTTATATCTCTTCTTCTAACATATGTGTAGGTGTTTTGTCGACTCTGTGCAGTCCTTAACCTTTCTCGAATGATCTTCACCTTATCCATATCTTGGTGAACCAAGTCTAGTCCAATCAACTCTATTTTACCTATCTCAAACTATCTGATCGGCAACCTACACCTCCTCTCATAAAGTGCCTCATACGAGGCCATCTGAATGCTTGAATGGAAGTTGTTGTTGTAAGCAATTCTATCAAAGACAAGTAGTCATCTGAATTATCTTTAAAGTCACTGGTGCAGGCTCTCAACTTATCCTCCAATACCTCAATAGTATGCTCTACTTGGCCATCCGTCTGAGGGTGAAAAGCAGTACTAAGGTGCACCTTCGTACCCTTCTGAAAGGATCTCCAAAACAGGGAAATGAATTGAGGTCCTCTATCTGAGATGATAGATAGAGGGATTCCAGCAGTCTAACAATCCCCTTTATGTATAGCCAAGCATAATCCTCCACGATATCTGTTGTCTTGATTGCCAAAAAAGTGTGCAAATTTTGTTATCCGATCAACTATCACCCAAATTGAAGCATGCTATCTATGGGACCTCGATAAGCCTTTGAAAAAGTCCATGTTAATCATCTCCCATTTCCATTTTGGAATCTCAAAATTCTGAGCTACTCCAAATGTCCTTTGGTGCTCAACGTTAACTTGTTGGCAATTCAGGCACTTGAAACGAATTCGACAATGTCAGTTTTTTATTCCACTCTACCTAATAGACTTCCCTCAAGTCAGGGTACATCTTGGTAGAACCTGGATGGAGGGAATATCTAGAGATGTGGGCCTCTTCCATGATCCTTCCTCGAACATCATCAATATTTGGAACACACAGTATGCCTTGATACCTTAATACCCCATCTCACCCTTTGGTGAAATCTATCACCTTCTGCTTATGCACATCTTCCTTCACCCGTAACAAAACAAGATCTTGATCTTGTTTCTCCTTTGCCTCCACTACTAGAGATGATGAAGTCCCATTATGCACAAGAACTCCTCTTTTGCTTGATTTGTCTAGTTGAACTACCAGTCGTGCTAGTCTGTGAACCTCGTTGGCTATCTCTCTATTCTCCTTCTCCACATGGGTGGTGCTTCCCATGGACAACCTGCTAAGAGCATCAGCAACCATATTAGCTTTACCTGGATGGTAAAGGATGCTTATGTCATAGTCTTTGAGAAACTCAAGCCATCTTCTCTGCCTCAAGTTAAGTTCTTTCTGGGTGAAGACGTATTGCGGGCTCCTGTAGTCTTTTAATACATCAAAATGTTCTCCAAATAAAAAGTGGCGCTATAGTTTGAGAGCAAACATCATCACTGCCAACTCCAAGTCATGAGTGGGATAGGTCATTTCAAACACCTTAAACTGTCTAGAAGCATAGGCAACAACCTTTCCCCTCTGCATCAACACACATCCTAACCCCACTCTCGAAGCATCGCAGTAGATGAAAAATCCATCCGTCTCATCAAGCAAGGTCAACATTGATGCAGTAGTTGACCTCGTCTTTGGCTCTTAGAAACCTCTCTCATATTCATCAGACCATTGAAACTTGACCTTCGTCCGAGTTAGTTTAGTCAACAGTGCAGATAGGGAAGAAAATCCATTAACAAACCTCCAGTAATAGTCAGTCAATCCCAGAAAACTGTGTATCTCTGCTAGTGAGGTTGGCTTTGGCCAATTCTTAACCAGCTCGATCTCTTGTGTATCCAATCGGATTCCATCTCTGGAAACCACATGGCCCAAGAAAGCCACGAATTTGATTCAAAACTCACACTTGGAAAACTTTGCATATAACTCATTATCTCTGAGCATCTGCAAAGTGATTTTGAGGTGATTGGCATTTTCTTCCTCATCTTTGGAATACACCAGAATATCGTCAATGAAGACTATCAAGAACATGTCAAGATACTATCTGAATACTCTGTTCATCAGGTCTATAAAGAACGCAGATGCATTTGTCAATCTAAACGAAATCACCAAGAATTCCAAGTGATCATATCATTTTCGAAAAGCCATCTTTGGGATGTCAGATTCCCTCACTTTCAATTGGTGATAGCCTGATTTGGGGTCTATCTTGGAGAAAATAATGGCACCCTGAAGTTGGTCGAACAAGTCATCAATCACCAGAACAGGATACTTATTCTTGACTATCACCTTATTCAACGGACGATAGTTAACATCCTCAGAGGAACCATCCTAATTTTGCATGAACAAGACTGGAGCACCCCATGGAGAGACACTCGGCCTTGTGAATCCCTTTTCTAGCTAGTCCCTCAACTGCTCCTTTAACTCTTTCAACTTTGCAAGGGCCATTTTATAGGGTGGAATGGAAATGGGTTAAGCGTTAGGAAGAACATGAATTCCGAAGTCAATCTCCCTATCAGGAGAGACTCCGGTAGATCCTCAGGAAATATACTAGGAAACTCGGTAACGATGGGGACAAACTCAAGAGTAGGGGGATCAATATCGTTTGGACTTGACTCGCACGAGGTGATAGATATATACCTTAGAGACCAGTCTTCGGGCCTTGAGGTAAGAAATAAACTTTACCCTTTGGCACAATAGAATCTTCTTTCCACTCAATAATAAACTTATTCAAGAACTAAAATTTGATAGTACAGGTTCTATAATCAACAAAAGCATAGCAGGCATAAAGCCAGTCCATACCAAGGATCATATCAAAATTAATCATCTTACTTAATCAAAATTAGCGAGAGTATTCCTATGATAAATGGACACCACACAATCTCTATAGATTATCTCCGCTCGAATGGACTCACCAACATGAGTAGAAATAGAAGACAGCTTGACTCAAGAAGAATCTCGAATCTACCAGCCACACATGGCATCACAAAAGAACAAGTTGCACCCAGATCAAGTAAAACATAGCAAGGAAAGGTAAAAACTCAAAGCATACCAATCGCAACATCTGGTGCAAACTCTTTGTCCTGTCAGTTTCCTATCGCATATAGACGATTTGTTCCACTGCCTACCCCTAGTGTAACACCTCTCTAGGTATCCATCGTTGGTGGTGCTGTGGTAGAGAATTGGGCCTTATTGCCCCACATCAGACACACCCTTTGAAAATGGCCCGGTTGGCCACTATTGTAGCAACCATTCCCTCCATCTCTACATTCTCCCAGATGCATCTTGCCACATTTCCCAGAAGGTGGCTTCCATTTAGAGCCAAGAAACACTGGCTTGAGGTTGTACACCTTGTGCACTAAAGTTTGGCTGACCCTGGGACTTGTGAGAATACCTGTGGCTCGAGGTTGGTACATTAGCCAAAGATGGTGCATAGCTAGAGGACCTCTTTTGGAAGTACGACTTTTATCCATTACTCTGCTTAGTCTGATAGGGCTCAGGCCCTACTGACTTGGCCTTCTTACTCAAATGCTCCTCTCTATCCTTCTTCTTGTCCTCCTTAGTTTGCTGGGCATACACCATTATGCTTAAAATGTCCACACCTAGGATCCGCAATGCCGCCTTGCATTCCTTCTTCACATGTCTACCCAATCCAGATACGAATGTCCTCATCCTTGCTCACATATCCTGGACTATCTCTAGGGCATACCTAGATAATTGGATGAATTTCTGGCTATAATCTTTAACACTCAGCCCTTGTTGTTTTAAATTCACGAACTCTTCAACCTTTGCCTCTCTCAACTCCTGAGGAAAGAAGTGATCGAGGAAGGTACTCTCGAACTCATTCCAAGCTGCCATCTAAGCATCATAACCCTACTCTCCTCCCACTAATTATACCAGACATTAGCCACATCTTTAAGCTGATAATAACAAGATCCACTCACTCAATTGTGATCGCATGCATAGTTTTCAGCACCTTCCGCATCTCATCAATGAAATCTAAGGGTTCTCCTCAATCTCTGACCCAGTGAACACCAGTGGGTTCATCCTCAGAAAGTATCTCAGTCTAGTGGCAGCCGTTAGCCATTCAGAGCTAGAACTAGGAGTCTGTGAACCTTGGTTCTAGCTGTAGCCAGCTATCAACTTGGTGAGCATGGTGATAGCTCCTCTGAAGTCAGCCTCTGTAGTAGGACTAGGTGGAGCGGTAGGTGTCACAAGAACAATAATGGTTCTGGCAGTCGACCTTGGTCCCTCATTTCCATCTTGGGAGGCACCTCTAAATTAGGGTTCTCAGCATTCCTAGATGAAGCATTCCTTTGAGTCACTGTACATTTAGGAGGCATGATCTGCAAGCGCGTAAAGCACGAGTTAGAAGAGAACTTTGTAGAGTGTTAACTCTATCGCACAAACTCAGAGCATAAGAAAGCGTAATGATTCCTAATGTCCTATAGCCTCCTTCTTATTAAGTGTGGTGCACAACACACCCATAAACTAGACTATACTAGACACGGCTTCATTGACTCCCTGGGACACTTGAACTTTGCGCTCTGATACCAAGTTTGTCATGCCCTAAGAAAGTACCCTTGGCGTGGCTGACCGACTTGAAAAACCATTACTGACTCACCAAAAGAACCACCTGAGCATATCGTCACATCATCAAGTCAACAAAAGAAGAAACAACTCAAATAGAAAGACATCATGCGAATAAAAACATAAATCTAAGGCATTATAGTTTCTAACGAAATAAGTTGGAATACAAAGTGCTCATCAAATCCTCTAATCAAATGTTTATAAACCTCTACGCAGTAATCTAAATGGTGCCTGATAGGCCATGGATACCTCAAAGTAATTTAAACAAAAAGTACTCAATGCAAATAAGAAGAAAAAAGGCTCCTCCAGAAAGCAAGGAGGGCTCACCAACTCTGGAAGTGTACTGCTCCGGACCTCAACGATATGCACGGGCTGAAGTCCTCCATCACTTGTACTGCATCGTAAAATGATGCAGACCCAAATAAATGTCAGTACATGAAATATAGTGGTATGTAAAACAACTCAAGAAAGTAAAGCTCAACTCACTCACCTCGACTCAAAAACTCATGCTCAACTCATCACATGCAAGTTTAAAAGTAAATCATGCTTTTGAAATATTCTCAGTAAATAAACTCAGTTTTAAAATGTCATGCTCAATCAATGTTTCTTAGTATTTTCTCTTAACTGACATCCAATCCCATCACCTTTAGTTTGGTGATGCACAATTAAGGCGACATTGTTGCCATGCCACAACCTAAACTTGCAACGGAAAAAAGGCGATCGACTCTCTGTCATGAATCCAAAGTAAATGTCAACTTTTGGTACAAAAAATGCCATAACGGGCTGTATGACAATCCTAGGCTGGCAACGTAGTTCTGTGGGTTACAGTAGTTATTTACTTGCTCCTACCTTCGTGCTCGATATTGCTCCCAAGGCTAAAACATGCTCAACTTATCAATCAACTCAATCCTCAATGCCAAGTCAATTAGCTCAAAACTCGACCTCATTAGGTTATCTCATCTCAATTCATCACAGTTACTCATTAGCTCATTTAATCAATCCAAACCATCAAGCTCAACTTAGACTCTAATGGTCATTTAGACTCACACAATTTAACTTATCATGTAGTGCAAGCAAGATAATCGTATATAGTAATGTATATGACTCAATGAGACATGTTTCTCATACTCAATCACACTCAAATTACTCGACTCAGGTACTCACACTCAACTTCAACTCTGTAACATGCATAGAATTACATAAAATCATGAAATTTAGAGTTCATTCTATCAGTATAAAACTTTATCTCGATTTAACATAGAAACTATGCAATCCAGCAAGTACCTCATACATTATCAGGAAGAGTTCATAATAAATGCAAGAATTTAGTTTTTGGATAATTCAATTTCCCAAATCTCAACTCTTTTCCCAAATCTTGACTTAAGTAGAAGAAAGGGGCATGTGGAAGAAGGTGATTCAACACTTTAGTAAGCCTTACATACCTGGGAGATAAAGGAACAATGAAACTCCAGTAGATCCTTGCTCTTGAATTTGAACCCACCCTCTTCTTTCTCCTCTAATGCCCTTAAGAACCCTTGAATATGAACAATGGTAAATAATACACCTAGGGTTCTGTTTTAGGGCTTTATTCAAGCCTAAAATGACCAAGGATTTAATTAAATATTGATTGGAATGGACCAAAATACCCCTCTTAAAAAACACCGTCTGTGTCTACGAGACCCCGTCTATGAGTCATTGAGCATTCCATAGGTCACAGACAACCTATTGTGAATGAGAGATACTGGAAATTGGCATGAGACCTCTTTTACAAGCTGTAAAATGTGTTATGTGCCATAACTACCTCTCATAATAAGGGGTCCTGAAGTTTGAGTTTCTGGAATTTGTCACGAACCCTCCTCTACAAGTCGTAAATGGTTCTATGCATCGTAAACCACCTCTCACATATAGTCCTTAGAATTAGAAAATTTGACAAAAGTCATCTGGGGGTTTTACGAGACCCACTCCATGAGTCGTAGACCTATCTATAAGTCATAAATGGTCTTCATGAACCTTCTTCTGCAGTTTCTCTCCGTCTTTTCTCAGTATCATCTGTGCATTTATTCAAGATTAGGTAGAAGGAATTAGGGGGTGTTACACTCTAACACAGTGTCACCATGCAAACCTATGCTTTAGTTATGACACAACGAATTAGAAACCTGAATACACCTCATTCAAACCTCTTAGCATTAATCAAGCATTTCATAGGTAATTAAAGAGAGAGAAAACTAAGGGAAAATAGGACTAAGGGAAACTTTATCATAATAACAAGTACTAAATTACAATCAACTTAACATGTCCAACAATACCTCTAATATTAAACTTGGGTGAGGGCTAAGATTGTCCCTAACTCCCCCTTAATAAAAGTATTAAGGAGAATCAAATAAACAATGTCTAAATGTCTCATTACAAACTAATCTTGAAAGAAATAGGATGTTGTCCCCAATCTAGAGGACTCACCAACTTATTCTTTAATCAATTCAATGGCTAGCCATCTATAGGAGGAGGAAAAGTTATGATCTCTACGTGGAAAGATCATGTTGGTAAAAATAAGCATTAGTACTTTGAATGATCTAAGCATGTGAGATGCAATACAATTAAGAAAATATATATGGCAATATACATAACATAGCATGAAGTAAGGGCACAAGAGATGTTGGATGAGCAATGCATGTTAAAACCTGATTGAAGTAACATAAACATCTCCAGCAATCATATATATAAAAATATACATATGTGGGAGGATATTATTACTAACATTTGAGACCAGTGAACTATAACATGGAATCTAACGTAGCCCCCTATGATACCCAGGGAAACTACTTGCCAGGTAGAACTCTGTCAACTTATGTATGCATTCGTTCTTTTATCATTAGGGTTTTTGTGAATCAACTAGCCTAGCCTAAAAGAGTCCTTATGGTAGTACATAGTTAATAAGGCATGAAATTGCTACTAGAATTCCCTTACCAGACCAAACCTTCCAAGTTAAGTCCCCCAGAATATTGATAACCATAATCATATGCATATAATGTTCATAAGCTTTGAAAACATAAATTCATCGTGATAAGAGTAGCTCACTAAAATCTTTATGATCAATTCAAATGAGAATTATCCTTTCACGAGAAGCATCTGTCATTGAGTGAGAATTGTCCTTTTACCATCATTCATACATGCATAGAACGACTTCCATAATGTCTTTGATAACTTTCATAAATATTTTACTGATACCCTTATCATTAAAACATACTTCATTTGCACATGGTAAAAAAACTAGGTGTGTTCAATGCAATTAAACTTTAAATCATGTAATGCAAGAGGATTATGCATCAATAACATAAAATTCATCAATTCGGATAATTCATAAAATAATCCACCATGAACTTTCAGAG
>JAPFFP010042735.1:0-13847 GCA_026153255.1 Solanum medicagineum
GACTAGTTGATAGTACCTCCCTTGTCATAGTTGCATTGTCTTATGCATTAGTCTGTATTTGTTTGTTAGATAGCTATATATTATGTCATTTCTATTAATCATTATTTATTTATTTGTTTATCTACTTCAACTATGATATTATAATATTATCCGCAATAATTATTTTCATGTGTTCGACTATCAGGTGTCTACTTAATTTTATGGTGATTATTAATGTGTCTACTTAATTTTACTATATCATTTATATTAATTATTATTTGAGTATTTCTTCATCTACTTGAACTATGAAATTACAATGTTACCCATAATAAATTATCTTCCTTAAAAGCAACTCTCATGTGTCTGCTTCAGCAGCTTGATATTGCAATATTACCCTTAATAAAAAAAATTTCGACTGCTTCAACTATGAATATTTAAAATAATTTAAAAAGTAAATATAAATTTTTATTGACTCTCAGAATTTTATATGTGCAACAATAATTGAAACTTAGGAATAACGTACATTATTTAAAAACAACTTAAAAATATTAAAAATTCAAATAATTAAAAAAATAAAAAAATAAATTAAAATTATTCCAAAATGAACCCTCTAAACATAACCTAAAAACGTAACTTTAGTGATCAAGGAGGTTGATGTCACGACGAAAGCCTAGGGCCTAGACGTGACACGACGTAAGGGGAACCCGAAAGGGACCCCAAGCAAGCCTCATAAAACATCATTACACATCCTTGGTCGCGTAAGCAATAAATCAAGCATTAAAGATAAAAGAATAGGAACCGGGGCTAAGGAAAAAGCTTGCACAATATCATCATAGTCAAGAGAAAAGAGTCAAGGCGCATATTATAGATACATAACATGTTCAACAACCACCTCTATTACATAAATAAGAGTGGGGGCCAAGACAAAGCAACCGAGTTCACCGTCGTAGTCAAATAGAACATAAATAAGAGTGTCTCAATACATATTTAAACAAGAGAGAGTATAGACTAAGGTCCCCGAAGTGGAGGACCCACCAACTAGCTTGAATAGCATCGAACTAGCCACGTGAAGGAGGATAATCAACTTAGGCACCGGTTCCTACATGGTGACATCATGTAAGCATAGAGTATGCGTTAGTACGTTTGAATGTACTACGTATATAGGATGCAAAGCAACAATAGATAGGCATTATAATTGAAATGCATAATATTAAACAATATGCATAATATAACAATATAACATGTATGTTCAATGCTTACATAAAACATGCTTAAGTGACTCATGCACATATAGGATATCATATGTGAAGAAGAGACCAAGCTAGATTTCCAAAGTACAAACCCCTTGATAGGTTAGTGATGATAGCACTCATCACCCTAGTGTGTGAGGTACAAACCCCTCATCAAGGTTAGTAATAATAGCACCCATCACCCTAGTGTGTGAGGTACACATCCATTATCAAGGTTAGTAGTGATAGCAGCCATCACCCTAGTGTGTGAGGTACAAACCCCTCATCAAGGTTAGTTATGATAGCAGCCATCACCCTAGTGTGTGAGGTACAAAAACGTCTCATCAAGGTTAGTGATAATAGCACCCATCACCCTAATGGTTGAGATGTTGACCCCTCAACTAGGTCACCTGGATCGGGCATGGTCTAATACAATATTTTATATAGAATACATCGTATACATAAGCTCATTTCTTCATCATATAGTCATTCATATCATATTGCATGCTTTGGACCTTCAATTCTTAAGAAACCACATCCGGAGATTTTATCAAGTACTTAGAGGGTGTATAATGATAGTATAAAATCATGCAATTTGGAGATGAAATCATGCAAAAAAATTCCATTGTAAAACCATCATTTTTAACACCTTGCAACACCCTAAAGCAATATATATATCAAAACCCCTTCTCAAATCTTACAATAGACCCAAGATTTATAGCTGAAAACAGTCACAACTTTACATAACTTTAACATACTGTGCAGTAAATTTTATAATAAGCAAGACCCATTTGTAGATCAAATTTAAATCATGCAATTTAAGTAAAAGAAGGCTTGGGTATCATGGGTGAAAGGAGCCCATGAAAGAAACCCACATACCTTAGCTTAGAGATGAACTTGGTGAAGATTGGAGATGGGAACTTGAAGCTTGAAGAAGAACCTTGAAGGAGAACCTTAGCTTGGGATGAGGGTTTGGGACTTGAGTTTGGGGAGTGAAAATACGACTAAGGGTTTTAGTCAGTTTTGGGGAATGTTTAGGATGATATGAAAGTGAAATTTGGCTAAGTATAGGTAAAAACACATTTGGGAAAATTTGGGCCTAACACTTAGAAAATTTTGGACGAACTAAAAAAAATACACTGAGATTGGTTGCTGGCGCGTCGCGCCTACATTGCACAGACCTCATTGGAAATCGTCACTTAAAAATTTATAATTGTTAATCTTTTTCTCTTAAATCAAGGTTAGACCCTTTTTCACCTACTTTTGGTCCCCTGATCACGAGTATGAAATCGGATTTTCGAAATAACAAACGAATTTTGAGATATATGAAATTTAAAATTACAAGCATTCCTATGCATGTTTTCGGGCACTTTTTAGGGTCGTTTCAATATCTCCTCCTTGGGAACACTAGTCCCCGAATGTAAAAAAGACGTACAAGACAAGAGTGATCATAAATAAATCAGTCCAAACTAAAATGCAACATTAACATTTAAAACACCATTTTCAAAATCTCAACATGAGTGTAAAATCATCATGACTTGCCAACTTAAACATGAATGCATATGAATGACATAGGGATGAAACTTAAGACTTGAAATCACATAGGGGACTTAGAATTAGTACCTTAGGCTTGAGTAGAGTGGAAAAGATAAGGATACCGCTTTCACATATCCGCTTCAGCCTCCCAATTAGCACTTACAATTTGATGGTTCCTCCAAAGGACCTTAACGGATGTCACCTCCTTGATCCTCAATCTCTTCAGTTGCCTTTCTAGAATCTAAACTGAAACCTCCTCATAAGTCAATTTATCCTCAACAACAACCATAATGTCAAGAGGTACAATAGCATTAGGATTTCCAACACGTTTTCTCAACATAGAGATAAGGAACAACGGATGAACCAAATTCATTGCACTAGGCAACTTCAATTCATAAGTTACCTTGCCAACCCTCTTCAAGACCTCATAAGAACCAACATATCTTGGACTTAACTTCCCCTTTTTACCAAAACGGACCACACCTTTCATTAGACAAACTCTCAAGTAAACCCAATCACCCACTTTGAACTTAAGGTTTCTTCTTCTCACATCGGCATAAGATTTTTGATGACTTTGCGCCATCTTCAAGCTTTCCCTAATTATCCTAACCTTCTCAAGAGCCTCCATAACCTGATCTGGTCCCAATAAAGCCACACGTTTCCTATAAAGAGCCTCAAAAGGAGCCATACCATTACCAGAGTGATAGCTATTATTGTAGACAAACTCAATCAAAGGAAGATGGTCATCCCTACTACCCCTCAACTCCAATAGATATGCCCTAAGCATATCTTCGAGTGTTTGAATTATCCTCTCGGCTTGGATATCAGTTTAAGGGTGGAAGGATGTACTAAGGTGAACTTTTGTACCAAGACCCCGTTGAAAAGACCTCCAAAAGTGTGAAGTGAATTGTGCACTACAATTCAATATGATGGATAAAGGAACCTCATGTAACCTCACTAACTGATGGATGTACAACCTTGCATACTCTTCAGCCCCATATGTAGTCCTAGCTGGCAGAAAGTGAGCCAATTTCATCATCCTATCAACCACAACCCAAATGGAATCAAAACCTTTTCTAGTCTTAGGCAACCCAACCACATAATCCATATTCATCACCTCCCACTTCCAAGTGGGAATCTCTATGTCTTGGGTTATGCCAACCGATCTTTGATGTTCGGCTATGACTTGTTGATAACTATGGCAACCAAAACCGAATTTAGTAATGCCCCTTTTCATGCGTCCCTACCAATACACATCCCTCAAGTCTCTATATATTTCGGTGGAACCAGGGTGCATAAAATAGGAAGAATTATGGCCTCATCAAGAATCTTCTCCCTCAAACCATCAACACAAGGCACACACAACCTACCTTGGTACCTGAGAGTCCCACCACCCCCTTAGGAGACAACCTCTACTTTGCCCTCTTTTACCAAGGCCTTCAATTCAAGCTAGGAGGAGTCAAGATCTTGTTTTGCTATCACCTCATTAACCAAGGAAAACTTATACCCATCAACAACCACAACACCATCATCACCAACCTCTTCCAACTAACTCCTAACCTAGCCAATCTATGCACCTCTCTATCCATTTCCCTGTAACCACCATCAACATGAGCTAGGCTACCATAGATAACCGACTCAAAGAATCCGCCACCACATTTGCCTTATCCGAATGATAATGCACACTCATGTCATAATCTTTGAGAAGTTCTAGCCACCTTCTTTGTCTTAAGTTGAGATCTTTTTGATTGAAACATATTGGAGGCTCTTATGATCGGTGAAGACATCAAATGGACCCCATACAAGTGATGACGCCAAATCCTTAATGCAAACACAATGGCAGCCAACTCTAGATCATGGGTAGGGTACTTCCTTTCATGTACCTTGAGTTGTCTAGAAGCATAAGCTATGACCTTAACATTTTACATTAGCACACAACCCAAACCAACTCTAGATGCATCACAATGCACAACAAAACACTCAAGCCTATCTGCTATTAACAATATAGGAGTGAACACAAGCCTATCCTTCAATGTCTGAAAGCTTCTCTCACATTCGTCGGTCCACAAAAACTTAACATACTTTTGAGTCAATTTGGTCAAAGGGAAAGCAATGGAGGAGAAACCATTCATAAATTTTCTATAGTAACCCGCAAGGCCCAAGAAGCTCCTAATATTCTGACTGGGTCAATGGTCTAGGCCAATTCCTAATCACATCAGTTTTCTTAGGATCCACTTTTATACCATCCCCCGACATCACATGAACCAAGAATGCAACCTCCTTAAATCAAATTCACACTTATCATATTTGGTATACAATTTCTCCTCCCTCAGTATTTGCAACACAACCCTCAAATGCCCCATATGCTCCTCCCTACTATGTGAGTAGATCAAAGTGTCATCAATAAAAACCACAATACGGAAATCAAGGTAAGGTTTGAAGACCCTATTCATTAGGTCCATGAAGATGGCTGGTGCATTAGTCAACCCAGAAGACCTCACAACAAACTCATAATGCCCATATCTAATTCGGAAGGCCGTCTTAGGAATATCACACTCTCTCACCCTCACTTGATGATACCCAGAACGAAGATCAATCTTAGATAAAAAGCTAGCCCCTTGCAATTGGTCAAACAAGTTATCATTTCTTAGAAGAGGATTCTATTCTTTATAATGGTCCTATTGAGTTGCCGGTAGTCAATGCACATTCTAAGTGACCCATCCTTGTTTTACACAAACAACACCGGAGCACCCTAAGGTGATTGACTAGGTCTAATAAGTCCCTTTTCTAACAAATCTTTCAATTGCTCCTTCAACTCTGCCGGGTCCATACGGTAAGGGGGAATGGAGATAAGTTGAGTATCGGGAAGGAGATCTATGTAAAATTCTATCTCCCTTTCGGGAGGGACACCAGGAAGGTCATTTGGGAAGACTTACAGCGGGGACCGACTCAGTGGAAGGGACTTTGGACTCCACATCTTTAACCCTCACAAGATGATACAAACACCCCTTTTAAATAAACTTATGGGCTTTAATGCATGATACAAATCTACCCTTGACCATCACATCTTGAATTTTCCATTCAAGGATAGGTCCATTAGGAAATTGAAACTTGACCCTACTGGTTCTACAATCAATAGAAGCTTAGTAGGCATGCAACCAATCCATCCCACGTATGACATCTAAATCTACCATGTCTAATTCAACAAGATCGCGAGGCAACAACTTATGCAAAATGCAAAGAGGACAACTCCTATAAACTTTCCTAGCAATAATAGAGGCACCAATAGGAATAGAAACTTCATATGACTCATGCAGCAACTCGGGGAGAACATGGAACATTTTAGCAACAAAAGGGGTTACAAAGGAAAGAGTGGCACCCGGATCAATCAAAGCTCACACATCAAAGTCAAATATTTTCAACATACCAGTAAAAACATCGGGGACCTCACCAACCCCTTGCCTCCCATGTAGTGCATAAAATCGGTTGTTCCATGGGCACCACTTTGAGGACTACCTCTATCCTATGGAACCGCATTTGCACCTCGGCCCTTGCCATGGTTTCTTGGACAATCTACCTTATTGTGACTAAGCTCCCCACATTCACAGCAAGCATGAGAACCCTTCACACATGGGCCCTTATGACCCCCTCCACATTTAGGACACACCTCAGTGGGAGCCACAACAGCAACACCTTGAGGCCTAGGGAGGTCATTGGCAAACCCCCTATTAGTAGCATGGTGAGACCCTTGGCATTGATGGAACGGGCCCCCTTTGGAACTTACCCCCAAGATGGGACCTCTTGGCCTCATGCCCCCTTCTCTTCCTCAATTTTTCCTCCTCCATTTGCTCGACATAGGTCATCAACTGAGACAAATTCATGTCACTAATTAGCATGGCGGACTGGCGTTCTTCATTTACCAAGTCGGAGACCACCATCACAGAATTATTCATCCTAGATCTAGGATCAGCCACCAAATGAGGAGCATACTTTGAAAGTTGATTAAACTTGAGGGCATACTCCCTCACACTCATAGCACATTGTTTCAAGTTTATCAACTCCACCAACTTAGCTTCCCTAAGCTCAAGAGGGAAAAATCAGTTAAGAAAAGCCAATTTGAACTCCTCCAAAAGCACAACATACCAACCCCCTTCTCACACTTCTATTGATCATACCATATTTACGCTACCCCTTTGAGTTGGTACACTACCAACTCCACCTTTTCATTCAGCCCAACACACATGATATTCAAGATTTTGTTGACTTCATAAATAAACTCTTGTGGATCTTCATCCACCATTGAACCATGGAAAATCGAAGGATTGATCCTCGTGAAGTCTCTTACCCTAGCTCCCGGGGTAGTAGTATGAGGGGCTTGGTCCCCTTGATTGACTTGGTTGGACACCACTTGGGCAAGCATAGTGAGAGCATCCCGGAGCTCACATTGGTAGGTTGTTCCTTGGGAGTTTGGTCCCTTTGTCCTCGAGTGTTTGGCATGATCTAGCATAGCCAAAAACAATCTTAGGGGAAAATCTTACCATAACTCTATATCATGACTTAGAACATAAAGAAGGGAAACATTTCCTAAAATGCCTCATAGCCTCCTATTCATAGTAATGCAGCGCTTCAAAACTATGAATAGGACTCTAATCGACACGGTGTGTTGGACTCCGAGGATCTATCAACCAACTGTTCTGATACCAAGCTTGTCAGAACCCAAGCTTAGGGCCTAGATGTGACACGACGCAAGGGGAACCCAAAAGGACCCCAAGTAAGCCTTATAAAACATCATTACATATCCTTGGTTGCGGAAGCAATAAATCAAGCATCAAATATAAAAGAATGGGGAAATCGGGGCTAAGGAAACATCTTGTACAATATCATCATAGTCAAGAGACAAGAGTCAAGGCGCATATCATAGATACATAACATGTCCAACAACCACCTCTACTACATAGAAAAGAGTAGGGGTCAAGACAAAGCAACCGGGCTCACCCTCATAGTCAAATAGAACATAAAGAAAGAAGAGTGTCTCAATATATAACAAGAGAGAGTATAGACTAAGGTCCCCGAAGTTGAGGACTCACCAACTACCTTGAATAGCACTGAACTAGCCACGTGGAGGAGGATGATTAACTTGGACACCGGTTACATGGTGACATCATGTAGGCATAGAGTATGCGTTAATATATTTAAATATACTAAGTACGTAGGATGCAAAGCAAAAATAGATAGGCATATTTCACGACCCAAGCCTAGGTCCTGGACATGACACGGCAAATGGGGAACCCAAAGGGACCCCAATCAATCCTCTTTACTTATCCTAACACATCCTTGGTCGCCGAAGCATACAAAAGACATATACATATATATATATATTAAACAAGGACAATGAGGCTAAGGGAAAAGCTTGCCAAAACAACCACATTACCAAAACAAGGAGTCACAACTCATATCATAAATACACACTTGTCCAACATACACCTCTAAATACATAGATAGCGCGGGGCTCAGACAATGCTATCGGGCTCACCTTCATAGTCAATAGAACATAAGATAGTGTCTTAATACATAGACAATAGCAATATAGACTAAAGTCCCCAAAATGGAGGATTCACCAACAAGCTTGGAATAGCACCACCTAGCCACGTGGAGGAGGGAGATCAACTCCGGTACCGATTCCTACATGGTGATATCATATAGGCAAGAGTATGCGTTAGTACGTTTGAATGTACTAAGTATGTGGGATGCAATGCAACAAGGAGTAGGCATCATAATCAAAATGCGTAACAATAGACAATAAGAGTAATATACTAATATGGCATGTATGATCGATGCTAAAGTAAAACATCCTTGAGTAAATCATGCTCATAGAAAATATCATATGTAAAGAGGATACCAAGCTAGCTTTCCAACCTTGGTTGGTTGATGATGGTCACACCCCAATCATTCTAGCTGGCAAGGAATAAACCCCTCACGCGGTTGATGTTGGTCACACCCCAATCATCCTAGGCGGTGAAGTACAAATCCCTCACATGGTTGATGAGTACAAACCCCCAACTCGGTTGATGATGGTCACACCCCAGTCATGCTAGGTGGTGAAGTATAAACCCCTCACTTGGTTGATGAGTACAAACTCTTCTTGGTTGAGTATGGCCTAATGCAACACTTATATAGAAATAATCATACAAATAAGCTCATTTCATCATTAATACATCACACATATAATATCTCATGCTTTGGACCTTCAATTTCTCAAGAAACCATAATCAGACATTTTATGAAATACTTGGTGGGTGTATAATGGGGGTAAAAGAGCATGCAATTTAGAGATTCAATCATGCAAGAAAATCTATTGTAAAACCATCATTCAACACCTTGTAACACCCCCAAGACATCCACATCAAAATCTCTCATCAAAACTTACAATAGATCCAAGATATATAGCTCACAACATAGCAAAATAGTCATAACTTTACATAGCTTTAACATAGTTCATAGACATGTTCATACTAGTAAACCTATTTGTAAACTCCACTTTAAATCATGCAATACTAATTAAAAGAGGATTTAGGTACCATGGGTGGAAGGACCCAATGGTTCAACACCACATAACTTAGGTCTAGAGTTGCTTGGAATTGAGATTGGGAAGAATGGAGGCTTGGAAATGATATTGGAATCCAATCTTGTTCTTGGGTTTCCTTGAAATTGAATTAGGGCTTGATGGAGGCTCTTGAGAGGATTTGGAAGTGTGATTGAGATGAGAGTAGTGAAATTGGGTCCTTAAGATTAGAGTTTATGTCTTCTAGGAAGGTTACGATAGCCTAAAAAGTCAAAAAGGGTCATTAGGATAATTAGCATTTACGAAAATGCCATTAATGAATGGATGGAAAAATTGGCAAAGTGTCGTCTTGCTGAAGACTTCACTGGCCGTGTGACACTCCACGGGTCGTGTGGAGTGGACATGAGGAAATACTTAGAAAAATGGAATTGGAACACTTGAGAAAAAGTTAGCGTTGAAGTCACTTTGACGGCCACTTTCACGGACTGTGTACTGGTCCGTCCCACCTCACTTAGACAAGAAAGTGTTGCTGGCCACCATACGCCTAGGTGACACGACCAGTACCTTTCCACACGAGCCATACAAAGCAGTCGTGGCCCATGCCTTAGCTTCCAATGCCACCCACGCCTAGCCAAAGCCTCCTAAAACACCTTCACACCCCTCCTCACGACCAGTGGTGAGTCACATGACCCGTGCCACTAGTCTTGGATCAAGACTTATTCTAACCACACCATTTTCTAGCCCCAGATATTTCCCACGACCCGTACAAGGCCACACTGCCCGTATGGGTACCCGTGGGGCTTCACTGCAGGGGAGGGTCTCACAAAGACGGTCATAACTCCTTCATCCTACATAGGAATGAGGTGAAACCAAGTGCGTTGCTAAGCTAACGCAAAGGGATTTCATTTGAGGTATCATGGGATACCCAGTTCCAAATGTGCTAAGAGTTATGCTAGTTTAAAATTGACCCTTATATGAAATAATACACAAAACTCAACTTAGAGGTAAGTCTGGAACTCGTTTAGGTACTAGCAGTCTCCAATGAATCTAGTACACCCCCAACCTAACCAAATGAGGCTTGAAACATAGATATACAAGTGCATAAAGCTATGGAGTGTCACAGCATCATAATCAAAATGCATAATGTTAAACAATAGGCATAATATAACAATATGACATGTATGTTCAATGCTTAAGTAAAACATGCTTAAATGACTCATGCTCATATAGGATATCATATGCGAAGAAGAGACCAAGCTAGATTTCCAAAGTACAAACCCCTTGGTAAGTCTGATAGCACCCATCACCCTAGTGTGTGAGGTACCAACCCCTCATTAAGGTTAGTGATGATAACACCCCTCACCCTAGTGTATGAGGTACAAACCCTCATCAAGTTTAGTGATGATAGGACCCATCACCCTAGTGTGTGAGGTACAAACCCCTCATCAAGGTTAGTGATGATAGCACCTTGTACCCCTCATCAAGCTTAGTGATGATAGCACCCATCACCCTAGTGGTTAAGATCTTGACCCCTCAACTAGGTCACCCGGATCGAACATGGTCTAATATAACACTTTACATAGAATAAATAGTATACATAAGCTCATTTCATCATCATATAGTCATTCATATGATATCTCATGCTTTGGACATTCAATTCTTCAAGAAACCACATCCAGACATTTTATCAAACACTTAGAGGATTTGTAATGGCAGTATAAAACCATGCAATTTGGAGATGAAATCATGCAACAAAAACCATTGTAAAACCATTATTCAACAACTTGCAACACCCTCAAGCAATATACATCAAAACTCCTTCTTAAATCTTACAATACAACCAAGATTTTCAGCTCAAAACATAGCAAAACAGTCATAACTTTACATAGCCTTAACATAGTGTGTAGTGCATTTCATAATAAGCAACACCCATTTGTAAATCAACTTTGAATCATGCAATTTAAGTAAAAGGAGACTTGGTATCATGGGTGAAATGAACCCATGAAAGAAACCCGCATCTCTTAGCTTAGAGATGTACTTGGTGTGGATTGGAGATAGACACTTGAAGCTTGAAGAAGAACCTTGAAGGAGAACCTTAGCGTGGGATAAGGGTTCGGGACTTGATTTTGGGGAGTGAAAGTATGACTAAGTGTTTTTGTGAGTTTTAGGAAATGTTTAGGATGATATGAGGGTCAAATTTGGCTAAGTATCGATAAAAACAAGTTTGGAAAATTGGGGCTAATACTTAGAAAATTTTGGATGAACTAAAAGAAATACACTAAAATTGGTTGCTGGCACGTCACGCCTCCATCGTGCAGACCTCACTGGAAATCGTCACTTAAAAATTTATAATTGCTAATCTTTCACTTTTAAATCGAGGTTAGACCCTTTTTCACCTAATTTTGACCTCCTGATCACAAATATGATTTTGGATTTTTGAAATAACGAACGAATTTTGAGATATATGAAATTTAAAATTCTGGGCATTCCGAAGCATGTTTTCGGGCACTTTTTGGGGTCATTTCAGTTGAACACAAGTTAAAATTTGACATGACCCATCAAGAGAATCTCACTACTTTCATGGAGAATCTCACTACTTTTAAGGAGAATCTAACTATTTAATACTTTTAACTATGCTCTACTTAAATTTGAAATGATGTAAAAATGTGACCATTCAGGTTTTGAGAGACTAAATGACCTTTCATCTAATCTAAGAAATAAGGCCTTATAAGTAGACGGGGTCTCTGAGTAGAGAAATATAGTATAGTGAGAACAGAAAAGAGAAGACGAAATTATTTTTGAATCAAAATTTGAATTTTAAGAGTCGAATTTATGAAATTTATAAGAGAAAATTGAAATGATATTAACATAATTAAAATCTATGTAAAATAAACACTACTCTAAGGCTTTGCTTTAATTTTTGAAATCCAGTTATAAAGATTTTTATCATTATTTTAAAATATGTTTTATTATTATATTAACATTGTCACGACACAAACTAGGGCCTAGATGTGACACGGCGCAAGGGGAACCCGAAGGAACCTCAAGCAAGCCTCTTAACATATCATTACACATCCTTGGTCGCGAAAACAATTAAACATTGTAAAAGAGTAGAAATAAGGGCATAGGGACTAAGGGAAAACCTTCATTTCATAAAAACTCAAGAGAGTCAAGCTCATAATATCCTTACACATTTGTCCAACAACACCTCTAAACATAGAACTTAACAGGGGCCAAGACAAGCAATCGGGCTCACCCTCATACTAAAGAAATTATGTAATCCATATATATGAGATATAGTCTAAACATAAGCATGATGAAGATAGTATTGTTGGCAGACTTGAGGACTCATTAAAAGCTAACTTGAACAATCCTTCTAGCCACAAGGAGGAGAATCAATAGGAGCACCGGTTCCTATATGGTAATATCATGCAGGCAGAGAGTATATGTTAGTACATTTGAATATACTACCTATGTAGGATTCAATGCACCAATTGATAGGCAACATAATCAAAATGCATAATTAGACAATAGATGAGCATATAGCAATATGACATGCATGGAAGATGCTTATAGTAAATCATGCTTACATAGAACATAATACATGTATAAGGAGTGACAATTCTTAGTGGTATCTAAGGCCTACCACCTCTTTAGAGAGGCGCATGAGGTACAAACCCCTTCATGGGGTTGATGGAGTACAAACCCCTGAACAAGGTTGATGGAGTACAAACCCCCCAACAATGTTGATGGGTACAAACCCCCAACAAGGTTGATGGGTACAAACCCCCAACAAGGTTGCACGGCCCCTCCACCTCCTGAACGAGGCGATCGAGGTACAAACCCTTCGACAAGGTTACCCGGGCCTACATCCTCCCGAGTGAGGCTTGGTCATCCCCATCACTATAGAGATAATATTATATACATACATTCCTTTCATCATCATATACATACATTCCTTTCATCATCTTATAATCATCATATGTAAACCTTCCTTTCATCATCATAAAGTCATTCATTCAATTTATAAGACATGCATTGGACTTTCAATTCCTCAAGAAACCATAATCGAACATTTTATCAAACACTTGGCAGGTGTGTAGTGCTAGTGTAAAACGATGCAAGAAAACATGAAGTAAAAAATCCCACCAATACACGGTAATACCATCTTGCAAAATACATTGAAACCCCTCATCAAATCTCAAGGCGGTTCTAAAGCTTAAAACATGCATAATCATAATAGGTAAATCATCTCATGGTATAGATTTAAAAATGAGTAATAATTTATTTCCAACCAGACTTTCATAAAATCTCAATATAGTACATGATCATAATCTGTAATGAATAATACCCATAAGCAACACAACTTGGAAATATGTAATTTTCAGAAATGGAAGAATGGGCTTCATGGGTGAAAGGTACCCATGAATGAAATCCACATACCTTAGCCCTTGTATTTCTTGAAATTAAGTCCCAAGGGATGTCTTGTGGAGGTGTCTAGAGGTAAAAGGTGTCCCAGTGGCTTATATCAGGGCGATTAA
>JAPFFP010042736.1:0-13847 GCA_026153255.1 Solanum medicagineum
CTTACGATGATTTACACTTATGTTGAGATTTTGAAAATGGTGTTTTACATGTTATGTTGCATTCTTGTTGGGGTTGATTTATTCATGATCATTCTTGTCTTGTATGTTCCTTTTACATTCCGGGACAAATGTTCCCAAGGGGGAGATATTGAAATGACCCCAAAAAGTGCCCAAAAATATGCCTCGGAATGCCTGAAATTTTAATTTCCATATATCTTAAAATCCATTCGTTATATCGAAAATCCGACTTCATATTTATGATCAGGTAGTCAAAATTAGGTGAAAAAGGGTCTAACCTCGATTTAAGAGCGAAACTTAGCAATTATAAATTTTTAAGTGACGAATTCCAATGAGGTTTACACGTTCCCTCCGCGACGCGCCAAGGGCGCGCTTTAGTGTAATTCCATCCCCGCATCCTCTCTGTGACGCGGAGAGGTGTACTTTGCCTGGCAATATTTTCCTGTGTGGCCCAAAATATTCTAAAAGTGTTGGGCCCAAGTTTCCCAAACATGTTTTTATCTATACTTAGCCAAATTTCACCCTTATATCATCCTAAACATTTCCCAATACTCCCCAAAATATATAGCCATATTTTTCACTCCAAAATTCAAGACTCAAAACCCTCATTCGAAACTAAGGATTTTCTTCAAGTTTCAAGCCTCCATTTTCAAACTTCACGAAGAACTTCTCCAAAGCTAAGGTATGTGGTGTTGAACCATTGGGTCCTTCCACCCATGGTGCCTAAACGCCCGTTTTACTATTATTGCATGATTTAAAATGGATTTTACATGTGGGTCTTATATATTCTTCACATATGATACTTCATACGAGCATGAATTATTTAAGCATGTTTTACTTATGCATTGTTCATACATGTCATCTTGTTATAATATGTCCATTGTCTATTGTTATGAATTTTGATCAAGATGTCTATTTCTTATCGTATTGCATCCCACTTACTTAGTACATTCTAACGTATTAACACATACTCTTGCCTACATGATATCATCCTCTACATGCTAGATCGGTCCTACTCAAAGCTAGTTGGTAAGTCCTCCATTTCGGGGACCTTAGTCTGTGTTGCCATTATCTATATATTGAGACACTTTTTTATGTTCTATTGACTATGAGGGTGAGCTCAGTAGCTCTGTGTTGGGCCCAGCTCTATCCATGTATTTAGAGGTTTATGTTGGACAAGTTATGTATTTATGTTATGAGCTTGACTCTTGCCTCTTGATTATGATGTTTAAGCAAGCCTTCCCTTAGCCTCTTTGACCTTTATGTGTGTTTTATGTCTTTTACATGCTTCCGCGACCAATAATGGGTAATGAAAAGTTGAGATGCTTGATTGGGATTCCTTCGAACTCCCCTTTCGCCATGTCACATCTAGGCCGTAGGCTTGGGTCGTTACATAATGAATATGATCCACAAGGGATCTAAACTCTACTATCCTCTATTTTTTAGGGACTTTATCTCGAGCGGGGACCATGTGAAATAATAGATCAATCCCTATCCTACGCTTGGTGACATAGATAATGAGTGTGAGTGGGACTAACTTTTACCTATTTCAATTCTCGATACTCCTTCCAAGACTCAATGCTCATAAGACTCTTCCTCATCTCAATTAGTCTCATGGAGGCACTCATCAAGTCAAATAGTCTCATGGAGACTCTTATCATCTCGTTAACTCAAACTCATGGGTCTGCTATTATTTTTGGGACTTTATCTCATCTCAATTAACTCAATTCTCATTTGAGAATTCAAGGACTGAGATAATCACTTTAGAAGAAATCATTTAGATAGAACTAAAGTACTCAATTATGAAGATTCATAGGCTCATCAAAGTCAAGTAAGTCAATCTCATAATCACATCAAGACTTCACTCAGCATATTCAACCCAAGGCTCTAGACTCCATCCCTAGGTTCATTTATGCATGTTTTCATAAAATAGCATATAGGGTTATACAATAACTCATGAAAAGTATTCAATTCAACAAAACAAGTTTATGATGATCAGCAATATATGAAAATGCATTTAATATATAAAGTTTTCAAGAAAATAATCGAGAAACATTTCAAGAAACATGTATAGGGACTCATGAACTCTCAACTCCTCTATTACCATCTATAGGGCACATGGAAGACTAATCTCATGCTTTAGTTTAGCATTATATACTTGGTGTAAAGCTTTTGACAAATGATCCTCACGAACTCTCCTCGAACTCCTCGATTTTACGCTCCTCTTCCCTTCTTTTTAGCCCTAGTCTTTTTCAATAACTTAGAAAGGACTTCGAATAAGGTTTAAAATCCTTTTTACATTCAAATGACCCATTTAGATCGTGTTTTGAGTTTAAGAGGGACTTAGAAAGGTCTAGAATGCCCTAAAAGATTTAAGAAAAAAGTTGCCCTCAGAACATGAATGTCCGTGACGTGTACTTGGTATTGTTTCAGTGCTTTCACCGAAAATTCTCCGAATGAGCTATCCGATCACATAAAAAATTTTTGGAGCAAAATTCAATGTTGGTCCGTGGAAGGTGGACATCGCACATCCGTCGCGCACCCTCACTGGTTTAAGTTTTCGCATTGCAAATTATCTTTTGATCTAATTCCTCTAAAAATCAACTAAGAACACTTCCCCACTAAATTGGTCATGTTGATCGCATATCCGGCCTCAGATTTGCCATTGGAGCATGGAAAGACATATTATGCCCACATATCTCTGTTGGGATATACTATTAACCATTTACTTATCTTATAATATTTTGAATCCATTTTAAAGACTATTTATGTTGTTATAATAAAGTCTTGGTTTAATAGTTCATTTTTTATATACGTTTGTCTATTACTTATATTGTAAATGATTTTGCGTATGGAATATTTTAACTCATACATGAAATATTAAAATTATCAGTTCATATACGTTATAAATTTAATGTTGACGATCAAAGAAGAAGTAGGACATACATCTTGTTGATCGTAGCACGAGATTAGATATAATTTAATTTTATTATGAGTTAGTTAAACCCCAACTTCTTGTGCTAGTACATTTTGTATATATTGAACGGACCAAATAGAGAAATTTATTTATGTTCTAAATTTTTTATAAATAAATTCTCTAGTTCATTGCATGTACTTATACTCTTAATCTTGATATAATTTTTATGATCTATGTGATTAGATTTATTATTTTAATCTATTGAAAGGTGAGACTTTTTCAATGAGCTGATAAAATCATAGTATATTGGATTATGATAAATTGCATTAGTGAAATAATAATTAGTTGATATAACTGTGTCTCGGTCCTGAGTTGAAGACACCCCTTTACAGTTACTTATAAGTTTTCACATGAAAACCTTGCAGGTGGATTTTAATATTCATCATGTGAAATAAGTTAAATAAAATGGTAAAGGATTAATTTAGTCAATAAATTAAGTTATTTTTCAAAATATTTGATTTATTGATTGGTGTCGATAGTTCGAACACGAGGAGTTAAAATAAGATGTGATGATGGATTTTGAAGTTAAGTCAAGTTAAGTTACAAACTTTAAGTGGAATAGTTTGTAATTTATTATGATATGATAATTCTTTCGTTTACAAATTATTATCGTAATTGGAAGCCTCTAGTAGTAATTCCATGGTCCCTGCTGTGTCTGGTTTATTAATCAATTATCAAGAATGTAAATGATATTCTAGAAGGAGTTCTAAAAAGATGACCTTTCATCTATTTCATTTTAATAATAAATATATTATTTATTTAAAATAAAATTGAACAAAATATTAAACTCTTAATGGAAAAAATATTTTGTAGATATTAAGGATTAATGACTATGATTTCAATAGTCATAAGTGCCTTACAACCAAAAATATTTTTTTTGGCTTTTAACCTTCTTCCATAGCCCTGATTATCTGAGGATAAATATGGGAGAACATTAGAGAGTTTGACAATGTTTCTTGAGGAAAATAATCTTGCCTACATCAGAAAATTTTGAGTGTGTAAACGAGATAGCAGTAGAAGATCGTGGTCCTTGATGGTCCTGGATCATTTCACAGAGAACGAATTGTCACAAAGCTTCCAAAGGTATGTTTTCTTGACATCATTTTACATTAACAAAATACTATGTGATACTTGATTCTGTGAATTGTATTTCCGTTGTGTAAATGTTTATTTTGCTCTAACAATTTGTATTACTAGCCTTCTTACATATTCTCAATAAGAATTCAGAATTTGGGTGTTTTTTATTCTTGAATTTAGGAATTTATGAGAATAGATATAGCATGGACTTTGCTTTTCGTGAATCTGTTTACTATGAATCTGCTTCATGAAAAGAAAAACAAAAATTGCCTTGCTGCTTGCTCATAAATTTCCTCTTGGTTGTTGTTGTTTTGCATAAAAATAGACATATTTTTATGGTGGGGAAAATCTTTAATGTCTTTCAACTTTGCCCAACTATGATTGTGTCAATAATGTTTCTTTTAACATCATCGTACCCGGGCAACCTTGGTTACTTTATCGTTTTTCCCTAAAATTTATAGTTTTGCATAAGTAGAAAAATAGTTTTTTCCAAATGAGGGAATATCTACCGATTTTTTGGACTTTGCCAACGTCAGTTGCTTTTAATATACTACAACTAGTAGTGAAGTGGTTGGGTTATGTTGAATAACCTTTATGATTTACCCTCGCCATAAAACTGACAATGAATGTCAAATTTGATCAGTATTGAAGTTTTTCAATTTTCACGAAGTCCAATTAATCAGATTTTTGGCTGGTTCATTGGAAATGACCCACTGATAAATACCCACGGCTTGGACATGGTGTACGCTAATTTTTGGCCAAAACAAACGTCGTTTAGATGGGTTTTTGGCCATTTTTCTGTTTTCTGAAAAAATTTCTTAATTTTGGAAATTTATTTTTCACATTGTGGGATTGCAAGGGTTGATGTTTTCTAGTTTTAAAACTCATTCACAACAACAATGTATGTTTATATAAGGACTTTTGTCCTTTTCCCCATCGGATAAAAATGATCATTGCGCACTTTTTGTAATATCTTTGATTTGATGAATAGTTTTACTTTCCCAACTAAGTTACTTGTTGAATAATTGTTCAAAAGATTATGTATATGTCTTCCTCAACTGAACACATTACTCTCTAACTAAGTTGGACAGGTCTCTGTTTTAAGTGGACATATACATGTGCATGCTCATATGTTTCTTTGGAATAGTTAAATTTAACTAATGATTCTAACTATTCATATGCATGATTATATGTGTCTTGTGGTTGTTTTTTATGGTTACATATGTCTAATGATCTATTTTATTTAATCTCTCTGACTAAGTATGTCTTCCTTCAATCCTTTAACTACTATTCTGATGTGCTGTCAAAATAAAGTACATTTGATACCTAAAACATGGAATTTTGTGAGTTCTTAATGCAACTTTTAAAAGTTTTTATGTGTTTTTGTGTTTTTATTGCAAAAAATGTAGGTTGGCATGGTTTTTGAGAAAAAATTACAAATTTTGCTAAAGTGCAGGACATGCGAGCTCACCTACGAGCCGCAGCCCAAGCTACGAATTGTAGGGTGATCTCGTAGCTAGAAATAGAGAAGAAAAATCAGAAATCTGCTAAGTGGAGGTCAGCCTTACGAGCCTACCCTACGAGTCATAGGTCTCACCACGACTTGTATTGGTGGACTTGTAGCAAGAAACAGAGATCCAAAATTTTGGACCAAAAACTGAAGGCCTAGACTATTAGAAGAGCATACGATTCATAGCGCAAGCAATGACTCATACCAGCGGGTCGTAATAGCCAAGTACAAAACGCCAAGTGCTTGATACGAGACCCCGATTATGACTCATAGGTCACCCTACTAGTCGTACCATTAAGATTTACCTGTTGCCAGCTGTCATTTCTATGTAAATTTTTAGGGTTAAGTTCACAAATACTACATATACTTTATGTTAGGGTTTATTTTACAAGAGAGATTCTAGACTTGAGACTTTGAATATTCTCTCTAGAATATTTTAGGTTTTTTAGGGTAGATTCTCATTTCCTATTGGATTGCAAATCTTACATTGTATTCATTCTCCATCTATCAAGCTTGTGATTAGCAACTTGTGGTGTTATCTATCTTCGTTGCTTTGGGTAAGATTCTCAACTATGGTCTATATTTGTATTCTTTTTGGTTTTGCTTTAGTCATGAGTAGCTAAGTACCCACAACTTGAGGTTGTTGGAACCATGGGTAGCTTACTTGAGATAACCTAGATTAATTGCATTTCTATGATTGGGTTTTGCATGTATTGCTTATTTCCCTTTATTTTGATTGTTGTTTGATGGTGGCCAACACCAAACCCCGCCGACTATCATGATCCTGACCAAGGTAGTGACGAATAGGAAAAGGGAAGTAAATGACAGGATTCGATTGATGTGTTCTGGTCTAATCAACTGAACCTGACCTAGGGGAGGTTGACTATGACAATAGGTAACGGTTAGCTGGCACACCATGGTTGCCGACCACGCGCCTTTGTGAAATTTGACCTTCACCTTCACATGAGGACTGGATGAAGCTAAGTTACCGTCGCAAGCGAATCTCTAACTATAGTTATGTTGTCTAGGGTAATCGAGTCAACGAACCATGGGGAATACAATTCCCAAGTTGTCCCTAAATTTGAATGTTTTTTCATATAGTAGTATAGTATTTATTTTATTTTTGTTTTCAAATCACAAACCCATCCTCCCCCCAATTTTGAGATTTTAATCATAATGCTGGAAATGGTTGAAAGTGAATTCTTGTAGTCAATCCCTATATTTTGATAAGTCATAGAAATACGACTTGTATAACACGTTAAATATAGAATTGTTGTGCGTTCTCAGGAAAACTTGTTATTTTGACGTTTGTTGTTGTTTTTTCAGGAAAAAGACTATGGCATGGAAGAAATAAGAATACGAAGGAAAAAGGATGAAAAAGAGTGTACAGAGGAGCGAAAGTGGGCCCAAGTATGGGCACACGGAGGCCTACACAGCCCGTGTACATCCACACGAATTGTGAGGTCCATCGTGGCCCCACACTTGGATGATGGCAGTGGCTATTTGGTGAAGGCAAGTCCCACGGCACGTCTCACGGACCTTGGGATGTCAAATGGGTCATGATAAGGCTCGTCAAAGCGACGTGAAGACGGTACCATCAAAGGTTGGAAGATTTTGGCAAAGTGGAAAGAGACGCCTGGTTTCACAGGACGTTGAGCGTATGACGAGCCGTCCCATGTCCCGTGGGATTGACGTAAAAGTGACACCATCAAAAAGCTAGCAGGATAGGCAAAGGGAGGTTAGACGGTGCGTGTCATGAATCGTGTGATCAACCACGGCCCGTGATGTGGAGGCGTGTGAAAGAAGTTAAGCGAAAATGGAAAAGGCACGACAGACAGCCCATCTTACGGACTGTCTCACTACACACTGACTATTTGCCTGAGCATGTAGCAACATATGATGAGCAGTGAAATGAGGCTAAGGACATCCACACAGACTGTTTGGTGGTCCGTCTACAGTCACACGGGCCGTGTGGTGACCCGTGTCCATGCCGACGAATTTTTCCTATTTTAATTAGGATTAGGTTTTCTTTATATGTAAATTGTTATTATATTTAGTCTTTAATTTGTCTTGGATGACAAGAGCTAGAAGTTATTGAAAAATATTATTTTCTTGGAGATTTCACAAGATTTGGGATTTTGCTTATCAAACTCAAGCTTGTACCTTGTGGCTTCATTGATTCTTCAATAGTAAGTCTTGCAATTATGAATTCCTTGTGTCATTGCAAGCTTTATTCATTGAATATGCTAGGCTAAACCCACAACTAGGGTTGTAGGAACCAGGACAAATCAATAAGATAGGTGAATAGGTGGTAAGTCTCGGGATTGATTAGCGTTTATATCGTAGTAATCTTCATTTCAATTTCTTCTTTGATGAGTCAACGCATTAGGGTAAGCCTTTATTCTTTACATGCCCGAAAGGGATGTTTTGATTAGGAAATGATTTCTATGAAGGAAATTCGAGGTTCTTAACCTAGTCTAAGTACGTAAGATCGAAAGGTGAGAGTAATCCGAGATAAACAACAAGGGTTAGTACGTAGACATTATGAGACCGAAAGGTGATGAATGATAGGAATTTAAGAGGGACCGAGAGGTGAATTAAATGTTACATAACTTTTTAGATATTATATATGTAATCATGAATGAGTTTACCACTAAATTTTCTATCACATTAGCTATCATGGGAAACACAATCCTAGTCTCACATAAATTGATCGAAATCTAGTCGTACTTGCACTCATTTATTGGTTTCTTTAGTTAATTAGTTATGAAAACCAAACCCTCCATATTTAATTTATGCCCTTTCATTTTGGGAATAGATATTACATCTGAACCTGATGCTAATAGCTATATTCTCACGCATTCCCTGTGGGATTGACCTCAACTCTGGTTGATTTCTATATTTGATCAAAGACCGCTTTACTATTCAGTTTGGAGTGTAAATTTGGGCATATCATATTCCTTGTTATTCGACCCTAACCTTTGGTTCGGTTAATTGATGAAAGCGACCGCTTTCTTATTGGAGTGTGAAATCAAAAATTATGGCGCCGTTGTCGTAAAATATGGCTAGGTTTTGACATGATTTCACTATTAGCTAGTTCAAGTATTAATTTCTAAAATCTTTTATATTTTACTTTTATCTTTGTTTTTGTTATTGATTTGATTTGCAGGATGTACTAGGTTGTATGCCCAACATAAGGAGCCAAGGCAATCCCTTAGCTCCGATCAATTTGGAGATCCATCGACTCTTTAGAAGAATGGCTCACATGAATGAGGATATCGCGGTTGAGGAAGAAAAGAATGTAAGTTATGATATGGGAAAAGAAGAAAATGCACCCCCCCCCCGAGGATGATAGGACACAACTTAGGAATTTCAACGAGATTATTTATGGTTGGAACCAATATTACTTGAACCCTATGGTTATGGACGTTACTGGTGGTATAGTGTTGTCTCCATTACCGGTAGAAGCTAAGCTCTCGGTGTCAAGTGGATTACTTCAAATGCTCCAAAATCGTGGATTGTTTACAGGGCTACCTTCAGAGAATCCCCATCACCATCTTCATAATGTTGTCTTCGTCTAGAAGAGTGTCATGGGGACACAAAACCTTTCTCTTGATCCCGTTGGTCTGCGAGTGTTTCCATTGTCACTAACCAGTAATGCAGCTGTGTGGTTATCTGAACTTCCTCTGGGCATGATAACAAGTAGGGAGCCTCAGAGAGTGTTTTTAGAGAGATATTTTCAAGATCAAAGAAGCTAAAGCTCAAAGATAAAATAAATAATTTTGAGCAATTGTCAAGTGATTCTATTAGTACTACATGAGAAAGATTCACCAAATGATTGAGGATGGTTCCCAATCATAAGATTGTTGATGATGCCTTGTTTGAGATCTTTTATCGGGCACTTGACGAGAATAGTCAAGATTAAGACGACACAATCATGGGAGGCATGTTTCTTGACTAACGTTTTGCATTGATAGCCACAAGGATGGAGCAAGTGGTTAAAACTAATAGAGCGTGGCATCAAAGAGAGCAAGGTGTAATAAAGAATTCTTCTGCAGTCAACACTAACAATGACCAAGCAAAGGTCAATAAAGAGATCATGGAACAACTTGCTCAGCTTCGCACGAGTATGGACTTAGTCTTGAAGCAAAACTAAGAAAGTGTCCAAGCAATCATTTACCAACCTCTTAAGGCTCCTATATATGAAGATCCATTCTTTGACGAAGAAGCTTGTTTCGTGAGTAACCAAGCGGCAGGTTTTCGGTATAACTACCAAGGGTCCAATTCGGACGATTGGAGGCAACGTTTCAGGAATCAGGTTGGAAATACAACCATAATGGTGGTTATAGAGACAACCGAGATGGCTAATATGAATGAAAAAGAGTGCCGGATGCCGAATGGGGTAGAAGAGATGGCTATAGAAATGGTTCTAATGTGCTGTCCCACAACCGTGATGTCGTTCCAAGCCCCTACGAGGCTTGAAAAGATGTTTGACAAATTGTTGAAAAGAGCTAATCACCAAGATGAGACCTTGAAAGGAATGAAATTGGACATTTCAAGTATTAACCAAAAATAGAGTCTCACTTCGTGGCTATTAAAAAATTGGAACAATAATTTGGGCAAGTTTCTTCACAATTGAACCAACACCAAAAGGTCACCTTACCAAGTAATACGGTTCAAAATCCAAAGAATGATGGGCATTTTATGGTGTTCATTACTAAGAGTGACAAAAGCACCATAGATCCCCCTATGCTGGTGATTGAGGATGAAGCTCGTGAAAATGGTATTAGTGGGGAAGTTACGGTTGAGGGAGAAGATTCGGAGAATATTGGGATGCAAAAAGAAAAAGTTAGGGAGAACGAAAAAGTTAAGTTGATTCCAAAAGCTCCTCCTACTTTCCCTCAAAGGCTTAAGAAAAAGGAAGAAGAGGGAAAATTCAAGCACTTCCTGTCGATGTTGAAGCAACAATTATCAACATTCCCCTTCTAGAAGCTTTGGAGAAGATGCCCGGGCACGCCATATATATGAAGGATTGGTGACAAGGAAGCGCATGTTGAAAAAAGAGTTCTCACAAGAGTTCCCACAATGCAGTGCGATGATGACTAAATTCCTTGTTCAAAAATGAGAGGACCCCGGTGCATTCATTATCCCTTGCACTATTGGTGATGGTGAATTCAAGAGCATTGTACAACTTAGGAGCAAGTATTAACCTAATGTCTCTTGCAGTTTTCAAAAAGCTTGGTCTTGGCATCCCCACTCCTGCAAGAATGCAGTTGCTCATGGCGGATCGAACCACCAAAAAGCCAGAGGGAATACTTCTTGATGTGATTGTTAAGGTTGATAAATTCATCTTTCTTGCGGACTTTGTGATCCTTGATTATGAGGTTGATTTTAAGGTACCCATCATATTGGGAAGACCATTTCTTGCCACTGAGAGAGCCTTGGTGGATATGGAATCGGGTCAGCTTCAATTCAGGGTCAATGATGCAGAGGTCATGTTCAACATCCGCCAGTCAATGCAACACCCGGTTTGGGCCCTTGAAGATTTTTGATGATGGAGGATGGAAAAGTCGAGCCACGACATTAAACAAGGTGCTTCTTGGTAGGCAACCCAAGCACATATGATGATTTTTTATTTTTTCTTAAAGCTTGTTTGGTTTTTGAAATTTTTAGGTGGTAACATGTTGTTTATTTTTAAGTTGTAAGACATTGATTCAGTTGTGAAGATTGTTGTACTTTGATACTTGGTCTGCAGGTGGAATTAAAGAACTGAAGATTTGAGAAAATGACACTTGGAGCAGCCTCTATGAGCAGGCCTAAGAGACATAGTCACTACGACACATAGTCATGTCTCGTAGAGAAAACAGTAAAGACTTAAAGTTGGCACACACACTAAGAGCCAACCTTATGATTCGTACGGCCCTCTACGAGTCGTAAATGAGGTTCGTAGTGCCCCAGGTATGAATTTTGAATTTTTCTAAGTGTTAGGTCTACTGCAAGATCAGGACCAACGAGAAGTAAGACATGCTTGGACTTGTAGTGGGGGTTTCGTAGACCCGATCTGTAGAATCTTAAAAGTTGGCTCGGACTGAGTATATAAGGGGTCAAAATTTCTTTGACCCCTAATTTCTCAACATCTGATCGGATGCTTCCCCCAAAAGCTTTCCCAATACCCTTTTTAACTATTCTGATCATATTTTTCGTCAACCCAAGTCATTTTCCGGTGACATTTTTCGGTAGGCCTAATTTTCTTTGGTTTTGACATCCCTATTTCTCTATAAGTGCTTCCATTCGCTTAGGATTCTCTCTGTTGGTATGTTTCCTTGTCTAAATTTTTTACACTCATGTTATAAGTTTCCTATATTGTAGGATGATTGTGTGATTAGTGAGAATATTAGAAAGCCCATAAGAATATACTTGTGTTGATATGAGAACTAGGGTTGAGTTGATTTAAATGCCTGAGTATTGTTTTGGAATGGTAGTATTTTCTTCGGTGGATAACTGTGATATTGACATATTGATCATATGTGTTGAGTGCATGTGTTTTGGTAGATCAATTTGTAAACTCATGTCAAAGTAGAGTGTGAATCTGGGGTGTGTTGATTGTGTTGAAAATGGGTATGATCCCTTTTGAGCTCCCTAATTTTTATGTTGATGTTAATTTTTATGAGTTCTAGGATCAAATACTTGTGAGTGATTTTCGAATGTGTTGGGAATTGGTGTTTAATTGTCAATTAGTGATATAGTTGTTGGGAAACCGTGGTTTGAGTATTCATGCATGGGGTTACATTTGTCGGACCTTTGGGATTGGTTAAGACTTGTTTTAAATCATGCTTGAGGTTGTTTTAATTTGTATTGGGTTGTATGGTAAAAGTACAGGCACTAAGGGTGCTTGTTGTATTCTACTACGAGTTCAGGTACGACTCATAGGATATCTGACGAGTCGTAGGTGTCCCTCATAAGAAATAGCAAACACTTATGGTGCCTTGACACTTACCATACAAGACCCGTTTATGGGTCATAGTTCCCACTACGAGTCGTAGTGCAGTTCTCATACACCTGACTTGTGTCTATAAAATGCCTCTGGAAAATGATATCAGTCCAAGCTACGACTGGTAGGTTACCCTACAAGTCGTACCTGTGCCACGTATCTGAAAACCTGCAACTGTATCAATGAGTTTTCTTTTGATTTCAATGTTTAAATATTTCTATTTCTTGTCCTTTGTTATGTGATCACTACTTAATCAAACATTTTGAGGCTCATATGCTGATGTGTTGTTGGTTTTCAAGTATACTGCATCTGAAGGATAAACGACCAATCAAGACATTTTAAAGGAGGTTGATTAACGAATCCTCAGAAACTAAACAATCAAAAGGCTCTGTGGAATTCCATAGAGTCTGAATAGACCCTGAGGCAAATATGCCTCAAAATTGAGGCCGCACTGTTATGGCCCCAGTAGAAGTTGAGAGTCCCTCCCAATCTGAGGAGAAGGGCAATGGTGATGGGTCTAAGAACAACTTACTGTAGATGACCCCCCCCCCCCCACATTGAGACAAACTTTGAGGAGGGGTCACAAGCTCAGCAAGAGGAAGTACAATCACACCCATTAGCCGACCCTAGATGGCGTATTGTAGGAATGAAAGGGATCTACGACAAGGAGTTAGAGCAAAAAGGACAGAGCAAACCAGTTCGACAGTTCCACGAGGAGTTTAGGTTGAATGACTCCAGTTGGCATAGGGTACCAGGGTTAGATATGGAGATAGATAGACACGGACTACGATGGACTACATAGCAGTTGGGCAAGTACGCCCCTTTCTTGGTCCGTTAGTTTTATGCTGCCTACCTTGCCACACTGTCACACCCCAAAGTCCGGTTAGGGCGGACTGGCACCTGTTGCCGATAAGGCTCGGGAGAGCCAATCTATATCTATATGCTTTGCATACGTATTATCAGTAATATCTATGTTTGACATGCTTCTAAGGAGATAAACGGTATTAACAAGCTAAAAAGAGACGCGTATAGCTAGGCCGTTGGGGCCACGATGTCTAAAGTACGAGACATGACCACACATTAGTTTACACAGTCTACAAAGCCTCTGACAAGAGTATCTGCAAATATTTGGGATAGGCCCCATTTGAATTAACTGGATAATGCAAACATATAAACTCTAAACATACACAAAGCTCTGAAGCAACCTGGAGCTCGGTAACTGCAGCTGAATGTTCCGTACTCTACTGGGGAGATCTATTAGCACCTGTACCTGC
>JAPFFP010042737.1:0-13846 GCA_026153255.1 Solanum medicagineum
TATTTATTATAAATTTCTATTGTTAGAATAGAAATATACTAAGAATATATTAAAATAGTTTATAATTTGTCTATATTAAGAAAAAAGCTACGAATCAATAACAATTAAAACTTTATGTTGTGTTTATTAATAAGAAATTGTCATCTAAAGAGTTATATTATTTGTATGCTATATAGAAAACATATTAATTAAAAAAAAAGTTAACTACAAGAAAATTAAAGTCAACTTTATTGCACGAGTATTCGCCAATAGAAAAAAAAGGCTTGAAAATCTTTTTATACAGTTAATTTTTTGAGTCGAATCTTATTAATGACAAGTATCTTTAATAATTTATCTTTTTGTCAGAGGAAAATATCAAAATGTTAAAGTAGATGTAGTATTTTTGTATCTTTTTTTATTAATAGACGCATGATACACATGGAATACACATATACTAAATTAATATTACTATAAAAAATATGAAGGCCTTTAGAATTATTGATTGAAGTTTCTACTCTTCATTAAAAGACTTTGTAATTAAATAATTATTATCATTTACTATTTTCCCCAAATTACTATTTGATTCCATTTAAAATACTTAAATTGAGTTCTAAAATATATGATAAAAGAAAAATATATTTTTAAAAATTAAGAAGTCTCAAATATATGGGGAGAGGAAAGTATAAGGTAAGAGATCTATTACGAGAATTAATAATTAAAGAATCCTGACATATATAGCAAGAAAAAATATATTTTAAAAATTAAAGAGTTGTAAAATATATGATAAGAGAAAATTATTTACCCTAAGAGATATTAGGAGAATTAATAATCAAAGAATCCTAAAATATATGATAATAAGAGAAGATTATATGGTAAGAGTTCTAAGGTATTCTCTCATCAAAATGTATGAAGTTTTTTATATTCTTAAGTTATTTGTTATTAGACAAGTTCTTTTTTCTGTCATTTTTATTTTTAATGTTCAAATTTTTATCGTATTCAATTTAATAGTATTGACGTGACACATACGTGCAATGCACGTATGTTAAACTAGTATACATAAAACATCTATGTTAACAGAGTCACCATTATATTTGTGTTGATGAAATATAATATGTATTTCATTATATAGGGTTAAAATAATTTTTTTATGTATATATAGTAAATGTCGAATACCCCTTCAACTGGTTCGGATATCTACCACTTCAAATTTTAAACATCTTTGATAAAAATTCTGACTCCCCCACTGAATATGGTCCATCATGTCTACCACCACCGGAATCAGATCAAGTAAGATTTTCAATGGAGAAAAACTAAAATCTAGCCAAATTTCAAATGTGTGAAGATTTTTCTAAATTGGACACTATTTAAAGATTATCAATCATTGGAACCTACAAGATGTAAAGGCTTAAGTGCCAAGCAAATGTAGACAAGGATTGTAAACAATGGACACTTGTTCAAGAAAGATCTCTTAGCTTTTCAATAGATCCAGGCCATTGTTTTATACCTGTATCAACTGCAAAAAGATACAACAGAATTCGCGTATCTCCGAGGTCAACAAGCAGTGTTGGTACAGATGAGCAGGGGCGGCCAGGCAACATATTGGCACTCTGTAAAAGAGTGCTTTTGATGCGGAGTACAAATTTAGTATGAAAATTCACTGACATTGCAAAAAATACGACACATTCAATGCTAAAATCCGTCTCTGAGTAGGTCCTAATGTCCAAGGATTTTAGCTGGCATATGTTGCTCGGAAGCTAGTCAAGATCAATTAGCCTGTCCGAATTTCCTAAAAGTAATCACCAAGACGCCAAGTCTCAAGGCTTCATGAACCATTGAAGTTTGAACATCTTCCGAGTTGCTTGCAGTCGGAGAAATGCAGCTTCTTCGAACTTTTGCAACGCCGTAAGTCAAATATAGTTCAAGACAGACTTTTTTCCCCTCAGTTGCAATAACTGTGGACAAGCAATTGTAAAGTTGAGTTAAATCAAAATAACTACATACTTGAAAGGACATTTTTAACAACAGCTCAAGATTTCCAGCAAAAATGTAACTCATCAGTTTTAAGCACCCTAAAATTTTTCATTTTCTTGAATGTTTTGGCCCTCGAGTTCACACCCTTAAATGCTCATGGAATAATAATATTAATGTCAAACAACAATATACCCAGTGTAGTTTCACAAAGTGAGGTTTGCAAGATTAAGTGTGCATTGACCTTACCCTTACCTCAAAGGTTGCTTGATCGGCCCTCGGCTCATAAAAATAATACTTCCTCCATCCCATTTTATGGGGCGTCATTTGATTTGAAATGATTAAGAAAAAAAGGAAGAGTTTTGAAACTTATGGTCTAAAACAATCGTTAAGTATTTGTGTGGTTGTAAATCATTTTATTAAGGATAAAGGAGAAATTTTGAAGTTAAATTGTTTCTAATTATAGTAAAATGACATTCTTTTTGGTCCGGACTAGAAAAGAAAGGTGTCACATAAACTGTAACGAAGGGAGTATTCAATACTATAGAAACAATATGAAAAGAAAACACACCTCGCATACTAAGGATTGAACCACTGGAAAGGAGTAATCTAGTAGTGTGGTGTTAAAAGAATACATGGTCATGCACAATACTGTGTTCATATTTAAATCTTAACCCGACAAACTGCTCGTCAATCCGAGTTTGAAACAAGAAGTTATGCATGCTTTACCCAAATGAGGAATAGCTGTCTCAAGCATTGACCGCCATAGAGAGTGCGATGCAGTAGCCATTGCGATGAAGTGCAGTGAGATACAGACTGCTCTGCAGTGAAAGGCAATGAGGACTTTGGTATTTAAGCCAAGTCTAGAACGCATGGCAGTGTGTTGCGCTGCGCATCTTGGTAACCTTCACTGCGTTGGGCACCATGACATGGTGCCCATCATGATGATGATCACTGCATTGAGGCCACATGCACTAAGCCCCATTTCAGTCCCCAGATTTATAAATCGAACCTAATCCAAATTCTTCAACCTTTTCACTTATTCTTTGTTTTTGAGAGCGCTAGGACGAATCTCCTCTCCTCTCAATACCTCCCCACACCGCGAGGGAAGTCCTCTCACCCAGTTCTAAGTAATTCCTAGTGTTGCTAAAATCTGTATGAGTATTCTTACCACGATTCCAACCTACGATTATAGAATCTTCAAAGGAACCCTTCTCAAAGGCTAAAGAGTAGAATCTCTTCACCAAGTTTAAATTTTTATACGTGATTTAGGAGCGATTAACGTATGAAAGTTTATCCTCTACGTCCAGGATCATCATTGTTCTTCAGCACGCTACATTCTTCACGTCTACGAGTTCTCCTCCATGAATAAGTCGGGTTAAGTCCTGAAAATCTATATTCTTGCTCATGTTAATGCATCATGAATTGAACATCATGAACTCGTTATTATCATTCTAAATCCTCTTCATGATATTTTTCTTTCAAAATACAAACCTTATGATATATGACATGATTTACATGGCTACGATTTGTGAACAATGATTTTGCAACATAATGCACATGAATGAACCATGATTATCAGCTTTCGAGCTAACTATGATTTATGAGTTTTTGAGCTAATTATGATTTATGAAGTTTTGAGCTAAACTTCATGTAGTGAACAAGGATTAATATTGTTAACTGTGAGGGAATGCGTCTACACGACAAGTGCACAAAACTACATATGTCAATGTAGGTTGTGAATCATAAAACTACAAGGAGCTGATCATTCCATCAGTTCGGACAAACCCTATATGAAGTCCTAAAGTGGCTTACTGTAAATTCTTGTTGGCAAGCATGTTATGTAGTTCTCATACACAGGCAAGGTTGAGATGGAAGACATGGTACTATTGAAACAAGACCTAGAATTAATAAAATCGTTCTTCGTGAATGTTGAGCAAGGATTATATAAAGATCTTTGGGAACGTGTTTTAGATGTGGCATATAAAGCAAAAGATGTCACTGATTCAATTATTGTTCGAGATAATGGTCTCTTACATCTTATTTTCTCACTTCCTATTACCATAAAAAAGATCAAGCTTATCAAAGAAGACATCTCCAATTTACTTGAGAAGATTCCCAAGAACAAGAGCCTCACTTTGTAAACATTCCCAAGACGGCAATTGAAAGCAACTCAAGGACAACTGGTAAAATAACGGTAGGTTTTGAGGAGGAGACAAAATGGATACTTAGAAAGCTCACCAGTGGACCCGCAAATCTAGATATCATTTCGATAACTGGTATGTCGGGTTCTGGTAAAACTACTTTGGCATACAAAGTATACAATGATAAATCAGTTTTAAGTCATTTCGACCTTCATGCATTGTGCACAGTCGACCAAGAATATGACGAGAAGAAATTGTTAGATACAATTTTCAATCAAGTTAGTGACTCAGATTCAAAATTCAGTAAGGATATTGACATTGCTGATGCACTGCAGAAACAACTATATGGAAAGCGATATCTTATTGTCTTAGATGACATGTGGGATCCTATTATATGGGATGAGTTAACAAGACCTTTTCCTCTAGTTGAGAAAGGAAGTAGAATTATTTTGACAACTCGGTAAAAAAATGTGGCTTTGCATGGAAAGCTCTACACTGCTCCTCTTAACCTTCGATTGTTAACACCAGAAGAAAGTTGGGAGTTACTAGAGAAAAGGGCATTGGAAAAGAAAAAGACTGTGTGGCTTGCAATTCTAAATAATTTGAATTCCTTTAGCTTGCAATTCTAAATAATTTGAATTCCTTTATTTTGAACAACAAAGTGGAAGTGATGAAGGTTATAGAATTAAGTTGGTTTGAGGTTGGAAAGGTGGCTTTGTTGGTACCAGATCTGGCTATGGAGGCTCTTGAGAAGGTTAAGATAATTAGAGAAAGGTTAAAGATGGCCCAAAGTCGTCAAAGGTCTTATGCCGATGTGAGGAGAAGGGATATTGAACTCAAAGTTGGTGATTGAGTCTATTTGAAGGTGTCACCCATGAAGGATGTGATTCCTTTTGGTAAAAAGGGCAAGTTGAGTCCAAGATATGTGGGTCCTTATAGGGTAATGAGGAGGATTGACAAGGTAGCTTATGAGTTAGAATTGCCTAGTGAGATGGATTTGGTTCATCCGGTCTTTCATGTATCCATGTTGAGGAAATATGTGGGAGCCCTTATGCTATTGTGCATCTTGATGTTGTGGGTGTTGTTGAAGACAATTTGACCTATGAAGAGGTTCTGGTTTAGATTTTGGATAGACAAGTGAAAAGGTTGAGGAATAAGGATGTGACTTCCGTTAAGGTCCTTTGGAGGAAACAACAAGTCGAAAGTGCTACTTGGGAGGCCAAAGCGGACATGCAAAAGCGATATCCTTATCTCTTCCATTCTACTCAAGCCTAAGGTACTAATTCTAAGTCATCTATATGATCTCAAGTCTTAAGTTCAGCCCTAATGTCACTGCATACATTCATGTTTAAATTGACAAGTTCATGATGATTTTATACTTATGTTAAGATTTTTGAAATGATGTTTAAGTGCATTGTTGCATCCTTATGTGGGCTGAAATTATCTTGTTTACATCTGTCATATACATTTCTTTGACATTCAGGGATGAATGTTCCTAAGGGGGAGATATTGAAACGACCCCAAAAAGTACCCAAAAAATGTGTCTTGGAAGTGCCAGAATCGTAATTTCCATATATATCAAAATCTGAGCGTGATATCGAAAATTCGACTTCATATTCTTGATCAGCGGGCAAAATTGAGTAGGAAATGGGTCTAACCTCGATTTTAGAGCAAACGAATTGCAATTTCATTTTTCAAAGTTGCAATTTCTAGTGAGCTATTCGTGCCCCTGGAACGACGCGCCAAGGGCACGCCACAGTGTATTTTTTGTCCTGTTTTTCTATCTCGGTGCAAGAGTTTTGGATCTTGGGCCTAAGTGTTCCCATGCATGCAAACACCTATACTTAGCCATATTTCACCTTCATATCATCCAAAACATTCCCAATACTCACTCAAACACTTAGACAAATATTTCACCCCAAATTTCAAGTCCCAAAACTTATTCGGATTTTAAGGATTTCACTCAAGCTTCAAGTCTTCATTTCCAATCTTCATCAAGAATTCTCCAAAGCTAAGGTATGCGGGTTTCAACCATTGGGTCTTTCACCCATGGAGCCTAAGATTCTTTTTACCATAAATTGCATGATTCTAAGTTGAGTTACTTATGGGTCTTTCTGATTATGAATTTGACTATAAACTATGTTAGAGTTTCATGAAATTGTGACTGTTTTAGCATATTTTAAGCTATGAATCTTTGATCCTATGTGGGATTTGAGGAAGAGTTTTGATGTGTATTGCTTGAGGGTGTTACCAAGTATTGATGGATGGTTTTACATTGAATTTTCTTGCATGAGTTCATCCCTAAATTGCATGGTTTTACACTAGCACTACACACCCGTCAAGTGTTAGACAAAATGTCCGGTTATGATTTCTTGGGGAATTGAAGGTCCAATGCATGTCTTATAAGTTGAATGACTTTATGATGATGAAAGGAATGTATGTATATGATATTCTCCTATATTATGTTGGGATTGACCATGCCCCACTAGGGGAGTTGTGAGCCCGGGTAACCATGTCAAGGGGTATGTACCCTAATAATCGAATTGAGGGGTTGGTACCTCAATCACCATGGATGGTAGGATAAGACGATCCACCAACCAATCAAGGGGCTTGTACCTTGATAACCAGGTTGAGAGGTTTGTACCTCAATCACCATGGGTGGTAGGGTGAGACGATCCACCAACCATGTCGAGGGGTTTGTACCTTGACAACCAAATGAGGGGTTTGTACCTCAATCATCATGGGTGGTAGGGTGAGACGATGCACAAACTAATTGAGGGGTTGGTACCTTAATGGACTAAGAATTCTATAATGATGGTCTCTTCTTGCAAATGTATTATGTTCTATGTAAGCATGATTTACTTCAAGCATTTTCTACTCATGCCATATTGTTATATGTTACTCATTGCCTATGCTTATGCATTTCGATTATGATGCTTATCTCTTGTTGCATTGCATCCTTCATACTTTTTACATTCAAATGTACTAATGCATACTCTATGCCTACATGATGTCACCATGTATGAATCGGAGCCCCATTTGAGCATCTTCCTCCACGTGGCTAGTACGACTTCTCTCAAGCTAGTTGGTGAGTCCTCCACTCCAGGGACAATGTCTATGATCTCATGTTATGCACTAAGACTATCTTTCTTTTATGTATGCACTAAAAATAGGGATGCTTGTTTCGTACTACCAAAGAGTACAAACAGTTGGCTAATTAAATACCATCATGATGTTAAATTACTCTACCGCGAATTAAAGTTAGGCCACTGCGACCTTACAATCTATACGCAATAGATAGAATTATGACAAAGGGAATGGCTCATTCTACGAAAACAGTGTATTTCTGAAGGATCTGACATGGGTACGAAAATATTTTTGGAGAGTCCGAGCAACTTAGACAATGACAGACTAATGATTTTCTTACACAATAGTGTAATTTAGCATACTATAACAAATACTATAAATGTGTAATGATAGTAGAGTTACCAGCTGTAATTTATCCTCTTTCTCTCTTTCTCCTTTTTCCATGATTGTAATTTTCCTTTCAAATTCTCAAGACCTGAGGCATAAAAAGTACATAAAACTCTCATATCAGGAAATAATATTTAAGCTATAATCAGTCATCAAAAGTATTTGTAATAAACTTGTCTGGCATTAAGTCTACAAGGGAAGAAAACAATGAAAGAGATAATTACAAAGCTAATAAAATTTCTCATAGGAACAAACTCTGCTCACTTTGTTTTCTTCAGTACCAACCTGATGAAAAATGAAAGATGGCTGCTCTTTCCAACAAACAATTAGCTAATTGAAAATGTATGGAGGAGAAGATGGGGGTATAGGACAAAACATATGTTTGAACAAAAGCAGTGGGACACAGGCAACATATGTCAAGTTGGCGAATGAGAACACGAAAGGTCCCCAAACAAGCCTCTTAGAATATCATTTACATATCCTTGGTCACGGAAGCAATTAAACAACAAGAGAGTAAAAATAGGGATAAAGGGACTAAGGGAAGTACTAGATAACCATAATTAAACAAGAATCAAGAACATAGCATAATTATCACTTGTCCAACAACACCTCTAGCATAGATAGGGCGGAGGCCAAGACACTTTTCGAGCTCACTCTCATAGTATCATGAGTTCAACATAAAGAAATAGCATAAGCAAGAGTAGCATAACTAGTGTCCTCGAACTTGAGGATCATAACAAAGCTTGTCTTCAAGATGTCGAAAAACTAACCACGTGGAGGATGATCATGAGGAGCTCTGGTTCCTACATGGTAACATCATGTAGGCATAGAAAATGTGTTAGTATGTTTGAATGTACTAAGTATGTAGGATGCAATGCAACAAGAGATAGGCAACATAGCCAAAATGCATAATCATAAGCAAGGATAGTATATTAACAACATGACATGCATGATCAATACTTGGAGTAAAACATGCTAATATAGAACATATTACATGTGTAGAAAGAGACCATCATCATAGAACAAGAAAACTAGTACTTGAAATCCAAGGCATACCACCCCCTTGGAAGGCGATTGAGGTATCTACCCCTCATTTGGTAGTACGGGCATACCACCCCTAGACAAGGCGATTGAGGTATCTACCCCTCAACATGGTAGTACGAGCTTACCATACCTCGACAAGGCGATTGAGGTATTTATCCCTCAACATGGTAGTACGGGCATAACGACAAGGTGGTTGAGGCATATCACCCCCTCAACAAGGTGTGGTCAACTTGAAACATCTCAGATACTTTTCATGAAATCATCACATACAAACATTTCTTTCATCATCATAAAGTCATTTGACTCATAAGCCATACAATAGATCATCACTAACTCAAGAATCCATAACCGAACATTTTATCAAACACTTGGTGGGTGTGTAATCATAGTTCAAAGTCATACAATTCAAGAGTGAAATCATGTGAGAAAACCTAATGTAAATAAACCCACCAACACTTGGTAAAACCCTCATGCAAGATACATTGGAACCCCTCATCAAATCTCATAATAGATCATAGATTCATATCTAAAACATGCTTAAATAGACAACATTTATGAAACCCCAATGTAGTTTATAATAAAATTCATAATAAGAAATACTATAGATCCAACTTGAAAACATGCACTTTACATAAAAAGAAAGGTTGGGCACCATAGGTGAAAGGACCTAATGGTTGAAACCCACGTACCTCAAATTTGGAGATTTCCTTGAAGAAGATTTGAATGAGAACTTGAAGCTTGAATGAATTTCTTGAGATACGAAATGAGTTTGGGACACTTGAATTTAGGTAAAATATTTTGCTAAGTGTTAGAGAGGGTTTAGAGAGTGTCTTTAGTGACATAGAGTTGAAAAATAGCTAAGTATAGGTGTTTTTAAATATAGGAGAGCCTAGGGCCAAGACCCCCAAGGCCTCCGAAACAGAAAACTGGGAACAACATGTACATCTCCATGATGGGTCCACGTCGCGGAAGTGTCACGCACCCTCACTGGAATTGCAAAGTTGGTGAAATTCGTTATTCGTTACGGGTCTCCTAAAATTCGGGTTATATCCATTTCCCACTCAATTTTGCCTCCTGATCAAGAATGTGAAGCCGGATTTTCGCTATCACACACGAATTTGAGATATATGGAAATTACGATTATGAGCATTTTCAAGGCACATTTTCGGGCACTTTTTGGGGCGTTTCTGTCCTCAACTCTAGCAAAGCGGGATCAGGTCTTGTTTTGCTTTTACCTCCTCAATCAAAGAATACAACATGTCCTCCCTCAAGATTTTGCAACACCATCCTTTGGTGATCCACATGCTCCTCCTCACTATGGGAATAAGTCAAGATATCATCAATAAAAACCACCATAAACAAATCAAGGTAGGGTTGAAAGACCTTATTCATGAGCTCCATAAATATGGCAGGTGCATTAGTCAACCCAAAAGACATAACCACAAATTCAAAGTGCCTATACCTTGTCCGAAAAGCCGTCTTGGGAATGTCACTCTCCCTCACTTACACTTGGTGGTACCCGAACCGAAGATTAATCTTAGAAAAGTGACTAGCCCCTTGAAGTTGATAAAAAAGGTCATCAATCCTTGGTAAATGGTACTTATTATTTATGGTGACTCTAGTAAGTTACCGGTAATCAATGCACATTCTAAGAGAACCATTATTTTACTTCACAAACAACACTGGTGCACTCCAAGGTGACTTACTAGGCCTTATAAAACCCTTTTCCAACAAATCTCTCAATTGCTCTTTCAACTCCTTCAACTCTGCCGGGGCCATACGGTAAGGGGGAATAGAAATGGGTTGAGTATCAGGAAGGAGGTCTATACCAAAATCTATTTCTCTTTCGGGAGGAACACCGAGAATCTCATCAGGAAAGACATCAAGAAACCCATTATCCACCGGAATCGACTCAATAGGAAGGACTTTGGACTCAATATCTCTAACCCTCACAAAATGATAGAGACAACCCTTAGAAATCAACTTTTGGGCTTAAAGGCAAGAAACAAATATACCCTTGACCACCACATCGCAACTTTCCCACTCAAGGACGGGTTCATTAGGGAATTGGAATTAAACCCTACGGGTTCTACAATCAATAGAAGCATAATATGCATGCAACCAATCCATCCCAAGAATGACATGAAAATCCACCATATCTATTTCAACAAAATCACAAGGCAAGATTTTATACAAAATGAACACGGGACAATTTCTATAGACTCTTCTAGCAACAATGGACTCACCAAAGAGGGTATACACTTCATAAGGTTCATACAACAATTCGGTACTAACATGAAGCTTTTGGAAACAAAAGGAGTAATAAAAGAAAGAGTTGCACCCGGGTCTATCAATGCATACACCTCAAAATCAAAAAACTTTAACATACCTGTGAAGCATTACTCCAATTCTAGTGACCCATAGAGGGGTATGGTTGAGAACGTCGACGGTCATCCTCATAATCCTTAGTAACCCATGGACAATGTCCGAACTCGTGATCTTTTGCACCACACTCAAAACATTCACTTGAACTGACCAAATAATCTCCCGGATTATGCTTCCCATACTTGTAGCACGGAGGAAAAGCTTGAACATTAACACCCTTACCCTTCTTTTGAGCATATGGACAATCAACAATCTTGTGGCCCATCTTGTCACACCCATAACATGCACCCGTGTTCCTCAGACATGTGTCATTATGATTTCTCCCACATTTTGGGCACCTAGGACGAGTCCTCATACCATTGCCACCTTCAATTTGGACCCTTCTTCTCCCTTCCTTGAGGCCACCGAGCAATCCCTCATCCTATGCCTAACACCACCACACTAGAAACAATCTGAAATTCCCACCAAATACTTTCCTTGATCTTTCCTACCACACCCTTGACAAGTGGCAAAAAGGGTCCTTTTCTTTGGGCACTTGGGCACCAGTAGTCTAGCAGAAGATGAAACACCCTCAACTCGGGCTCTCTTAGACTTTTTCTCCGCCCTCTTACCATTTGAGCTCTCAGGGATGCCCACCGATTGGTTGAGTTAGGCGGTCATAGCTTTGGCCAATATTCGTAGAGCATTATGAAATGCCACCATCCTGAATAGCTTGAGACATATCCTGAAATGTAATACTTAAAAATAAGAAATAAGCCTTAAAGGACCTAGCTCTACCGCACAACTTAGATCATAAAGAAGTGAAACATTTCCTAAAATGCCTCATAGCCTCTCACTCATAGTTGTGCGCGCTTCACAACCATGAATATGATTCTAATCGATGCGGTGTATTGGATTCCAAGGACCATTAACAATCTAGTGCTCTGATATCAAGTTTGTCATGATCCAAGCCTCGGGCCTAGACGTGACACGGTGAATGGGAACACGAAGGGACCCCAAACAAGCCTCTTAGCATATTAATCACACATCCTTGATCGTGGAAGCAAAGTAAACAACAACAAAAGATAATTAAAAAAAGGAAAGCAGGACTAAGGGAAGTCTTGAGTATAAATAAAGCATAAGAGTCAATCTCATAGCATAATAACATCATAATATTTCAACAACACTTCTAAACATAGAACGGAGTGGAGGCTAAGACACTTTCCGGCCTCACCCTCATAATGTTAAATGTTCAACATTAAAAAGTCTTAGGAATAGCAAAAGAAAGTAGATAGTGTCCTCGAACTTGAGGACTCACGAAAGCTTATCTTCGTAGAATCTCACTAGCCACGTGGAGGATGATCAAGGAGTTTCGGTCCCTACGTGGTAATATCATGTAGGCATAAAATATGCGTTAGTATGTTTGAATGTAATAAGTATGTAGGATGCAATGCAAAGCGAATATAGTCAAAATGCATAGTAATAGGCAATAGATAAGCATAATCTCAATATAGCATGCATGATCAATGCTTGAAGTAAAACATGTTTATAAATCATTCAACTTGCATAGAACATAATACATATGTGGGAAGAAATCTCAACCGACAAAGAATAAGACCAAGCAAGCTACAACTTGGAATCCTGATGATTACCCCTCACTGGTAAAGAGGTGGTCTACTGGTCAAGGTAAACCATACTTTATCTTACGGGAGCCCGTCCTATTTCAGAAAGGATTTCATGAGAAACTTTGCCTTACAGGAGCCCATCCCATTTTCGGAAGAATTTCAAGAGAAAGTGCACTAAATAGATCTACTAGTAAAGCAAGGGTAAAGTATACTCCTATATTGGCACATAGTTTGAGGAAAGAAGCATCTCCTCAATCCACCGGTGCTAAGCCTAATCCCGTGAAATAATTAAAATAATCATATCTTTAGTAACTTGTAATAACATAGAATCATAACACAAGTAACTCTAAAACAACTTTGACCTCTAATGATGAGCCTGACTTTAAAACATAAGAATAAATCATCATCAAACATTACCCTTGCATTAACATCAAAGCCTCAGAAGAGGTAAACTCTTTGAAAGAGGGCTTAATCTGGCAGTACAACATCATAGAAATTTTCATGAATTCAATACATCCTTTGAAAGTCCAAAATCATCATAAAGTCACTTGACTCATAAATCATACAATAGATCATCAATAACCTTAAGAATCCTTGAAATGACATTTTATCAAACAGTTGGTGGGTACGTAATGCTAGTTCAAAATCATGCAACTCAAGAGTGATATAATATGAGAAGACTCAATGTAAATCAACCCACCAACACATAGTAAAACCCTCATGTAAGATACCTTAAAATCCATCATCAAATCTCATAATAGATCATAGTTTCCTAGTTCAAAATATGCATAGCCTCAATAGACAAAACCCATTCATAGTAAAAGTTTGAAATAGATAGTCATGTATAATAAATCAATATTTCATAAAACACCAACATAATTTATACTCATAATCCATAATAGAAGATACACATAGATAATACAACTTGAAAACATGCAATTTTCATAAAAATGGAGATTGGGATCCATGGATAAAATGACCCAATGGATGAAACTCACACCTAAATTTGGGGATTCCTTGATGTAGAAGTGAAGGAGACTTGGAGCTTGAATGGAGTTCTTGAGATCTGGAATTAAGCTTGAGACACTTGAATTTGGATGAAATATTTGGTTAAGTCTTGGAGATGGTTTTGAGAGTGTCTTGATTGTTATATAGTTGAAAAATGGCTAAGTATAGGTGTAGAGAAAAATAAAGAACACAAATAATTTATGATGTAGAGAAAAATAAAGAACACAAATAATTTACGAG
>JAPFFP010042738.1:0-13845 GCA_026153255.1 Solanum medicagineum
CTAGGTCAAGAAACGTGAAGAGAGAAAATGGGGAAAGCTGAAATTTTTCTAAGTCTAAATGGAGACTGAAATTTGCTTCTTATAATCCCCTCTTAAAGGGCCTCATTTGGATGAATGTTCCTTGGGCTTTTTGACCATATAAGACCACTTAATACCACAAATAATAAGGTTGGTTATGCAACAACTTGGACTTCAAAATTGAGCCTAATATGGTTCCAAATCTGATGGGCCTTTTGTTGCCCACTCTTCTCATTTCCCTTTAGTTACTTTGGGCCAAAATTACCAATGAATTGGGATGGGCTTGGTCCCGTTTTCTATGCTTCCCAAACTGAAAATTAAGTCCACTTATGATGTAAAAACATAAGCTAAAGTTACAATATTAACACAAAATTTATTCATAATCGGACTTGGACAAATTTAACGTCGAACCTCGTCTCCGTTTAGCTAGCACATTCAAGCTAAAGCAAGTAGATAACTCACCTACTAGATTATTAATTCATACAAACACCTTAATTCTCTTACTTTCTTTAGGGTTGTGAGATCCTCATTTTGACATAAAGCACATATACACATGCCCCTCTTAAGCATTAGACGCCCATATTACCCGTTAACTCGAGAATCAAACACTTTCAAGAATTGACGCTACTTTTATCAATCCATATCATGATTTATTCACATATAATTAATACATGTAAAATTTGGGGGTGTTACACATATGCGTAGTGTATGCCCAACATTAGGAGTCAAGGCAATCCCTTAACTCCACTTGAGCCAGAGATTCAACGAATTGTAAGCAGAATGGCCAAGAAAATACCAACGACGCAGGTAATGCAGCCTTTAATCGAAATAATAATGATGATGATAGGATGAGAACCCACCTCCTTCGATAGATATTTCACTGCCTTAGGAGTTCAATGCAATACTTACCAGTGGAATCAGTACAGGTTGAATCTCATAGCTATGGATGTGACTGGAGTTATTGTGTTGCCACCACTACCAGAAGACACAAAGTTCACGGTCTCGAGTGGGTTACTTCAGATGCTGTAGAATCGTGGTCTATTTACGGGCTTATCATCAGAGAATCCACATAGCCACTTGCATAATATGGTATTTTTTTGTAAGAGTGTGATGGGGAGAGAAAATCTGTCTATGGATGATGTGGGACTTCGTGTCTTCCCATTGGCTCTCACGGGCAACGCTGCATTATGGCTATTTGAGCTTCGACAAGGCTCGATCACCAAGTGGATAGAATTGCAGAGGGCTTTCTTAGCAAGGTACTTTATCAAACCAAACAGGCTCAAGGTGGAGGACCGGATCAATCGCTTCAAGCAATTCCCTAGTGATTCAATCCTTAATACATGGGAAAGATTTAATAGATGCTTGAGGAATGCACCTGACCATGAGATTCTAAGAATGTCCTGGTGGAGAATTTCTACAGAGCTCTAGATGCTAATATCAAGCATGTGTTGATGCTCTCTTGGAGATCTTTTTGTAGAACAACCATTTGCAAAAAATTTTGAGCACATGAACACGGTAGTTAAATCCAACCATGTGTGGAAGCCGAAGAATAGGCACCTAGCAAATCATGCAATCCCTATTGAAATGAGTTCTGACCAAACAAAAATAAATGTAGATATCCTTAGTATGCTTGATCAGATAGAGTTAACCTGGAGATGCTAATGAAGCAGGGGAATTGCAAGGACGGCCAGATGAATAGTTGTTATGTACTCCCACACAATCATGATATAGGAGATAGGAACTCCAGGATTGAGGGGATGTTTAACCAGCTGTTAAAGAGCGCAGATACTCAAGATGAGAAATTGAAGGAGATCAAGTCTGGCATTACCAAGATAAACCCTAGGGTGGACCAACACTTTGTGGCAATTCAATAGCTCAACAGTCAGTTTGGACTTGTGTCAATGCAACTGGATCAGATTTAAAGAGGCATGATGACAAGCACCAAAAAAGGAGGCAAAGTGAAACATCCCTCATATGCTTCAGAATGCCTCATAATCGTAACTTCTATATATCTCAAAATTTGTGCATGACTTCGAAAATCCGACTTCATATTCTCGATCAGGAGGCAAAATTGAGTGGGTGATGGGTATAACCCAAATTTTAGAAGACCCATGGCAAAAATTAATTTTCGCTAATTTTTACAATCCAGCGTCTGACCGCGCCTTGGCCACGACGCGCCAAGGGCGTGGACTAGTATAAATTGGAGTTTGCATCTAGTCCGCATCACGCAAGGGGCACGAACCAGTGTATTATTTTACTTGGCTTTTCTATTTCAGCCAAGGGCATTGGGGTCATAGCCCTATGCCCACTTAAACGTGAAATCTCCCATACTTAGCCATTTTTTTCAACTCTATAACTCACAAAACCATCTCTCAAACCTCTCTAAGACTCTATCAATTCTCTCATTCAAATCTAGGGATTTTAACTCAATTTTGGGACTTAAGGACTCTTTCAAGTTCTAAGTCTACTTCAAGCTCACCTCAAGGAATTCAAGGTTTAAGGTATGTGGGTCTTCATCCGTGGGTCCTTTCACCCATGGATCCCAACCTTCTCTTTTCATGGAAATTGCATGTTTTCAAGTTATATTACCTATGGGTATATCTTATTATGGATTATGAATATAAATTATGTTGGGGTATTATGAAGTATGGATTTATTATGCATGAATATATATTTCAAGCTTATTCCATGAATTGATTTTGTCTATTGAGACTATGCATGTTTTGACCTATGAAACTATGAACTATTATCAGTTTTGTGATGGATTTCAAGGTACCCTACATGAGGGTTTTACTACTATGTTTGTGGGTTGATTTGCATGATGTTTACTCATCTTATTTCACCCTCGAATTACATGATTTTAAACCCACAATATGTTTGATAAAATGACATGACAAGAGTTCTTAAGTTATTGATGCTTTATTACATGATGTACAAGTCAAGTGACTTCATGATGATTAAATGCTTTCAAGCATGCATTGAATTCACGAAAAGTATCTATAATGTTACGAGTATCAAGTTAAGCCCTATTTCAAGATTTTTACCTCTTGTGAGTTATTTCTGTTAAAGAAAGTGTTCATGTATGATTATAAACTATTCTCATGTTCAAGTTAGGCTCTCTATTAGAAGTCAAGCATGCTTAAGAGCTACTCATATCATGTTTCATGTTCCTCACAAGTTATAGAACTTATGATTATTTCGAGTATTCTGTGGGATTAGACTTAGCACCGATGGATTGGATGTTGGCATTGACTATCTTCAAGGGTCCATACTTCTTTCTTCAAATTATGTGCCACCATAGGATTATGATTATTACCCTTGCTATTCTAGTGGATCCATCTAGTGCACTTTATCATGAATTTCTTTTCGAAATGGGTCATGTTTCCGAAAGGTGTGACACCCCATAATTCCATGCTCTTTTACTCATTTTTCAAGCCTCATTTGGTTAGATTGGGGGTGTTTTAGGTTCATGGGAGACTCCTAGTACCTAGACGAGTTCAAGACTTCCCAAAGAGTTGAGTTTTGGGTGATGGTTCATGCAAAGGTCAACTTTAAACAAGCATAACTTTTATCACATTTGGAATTGGGTCACCCACAACATTTCAAATGAAATTCCCTTGAGTTAGCTTTCCAACACACTTGGTTTTAGCTCATTTAGAGTTCGGAGTTAAAAGTTATGGCCATTTTACTGAAGACTGCCAGTGTAGAGTTGCACTATGAGCCCACAGTTATGAGTCGTAGGTCGGGATACGACTCATAGATAAAGCTCATAGCAATTTCCAGAGATTTTGAAATTGAGCCCAGCAGTCATGTGAGGGGTACTACGAGTCGTAGTGCTACCTACGGGTCATAAAGGGACCTGTAACAGCCGTTAGACAGCTTTTTAGGAAGGATTATTTTGGTCCTTTCCCACCCCTTTCTAAGCTTTAGATTGACCCTTGTAAGCTCATTCAAGGTCCCAAAACCCTTAAGTTCTTCAATGTATTGATAAAATACTCTCTCAAACCCTTATACTAAAATTTCACCCTAAAATCAAATGTCCAAATCTCATCCGGATCTAAGGATTTTCTTCAAGCTTCAAGCCTCCATTTTCAATCTTTATCAAGAAATTCTCCAAAGTTAAGGAATGTGGTGTTGAACCATTGGGTCCTTCCACCCATGGTGCCTAAACCCTTTTTTACTAATATTTCATGATTTAAAGTTGATTTTACATATGAGTCTTGTATATTGAGAAATTTACTGCACAGTGATTTTAGTTCATGAAAGTATAGTTGTTTTAGCATGTTTTGAGCTCTAAATCTTGGATCTAGTATTGGATTTTATGAGGGGTTTTGATGTGTATGTCTTGAGGGTGTTGCAAGGTGTTGATAAATGGTTTTACAATGGATTTTCATGAATGATGTCATCTTTAATTTGCATGGTCTTTTACCCTGATTACACACCCGCCAAGTATTTGATAAAATGTCAGGTTATGATTTATTGAGGAATTGGAGGTCCAAAACATGTCTTATGTTATGAATGATGTTATGATGATGAATTGAGCTATGAGAAATGTTATGAATGATATTATGATGATGAGATAAGAGTATATATATGATGTTATGATAATGATAGAAGGAAGGTATGTATATGACATATCTCTATATAATGTTGGATTGACCATAACCAATTGAGGGGTACGCCTCAATCACCATAGGAGGCAGGGTGTGACCATCCTCTAACCTATCAAGGGGTTTGTACCTTGCTAACCCATCAAGGGGTTTGTACCTTGGCATCAGGGTGATGGGGCAGCATCATCACTAACCTATCAAGGAGTTTGTACCTTGGTAACCCATCAAGGGGTTTGTACCTTGGCAACAAAGTGATAGGGCGTCATCATCACCAACCTAGGTGGGTGTTTGTACTCATAAACTTAGTGAGAGGTTAGTACCTCACTACCTAAGTGATGGGTCGGCATCATCACCAACCTTCCAAGGGGTTCGTACTTTGAAAATCTAGCTTGGTCTCTCCTACACATATGATATCCTATATGAGCATGAGTAACTTACGCATGTTTTACTTATGCATTGATCATACATGACATATTGCTATATATTATTGCCTATTGTTATGCATTTTGGATTTTGATGCTTATCTCTTGTTGCATTGTATCCCACATATACATTCAAACATACTAACGCATACTCTTGCCTACATGATATCACCATGTAGGAACCGGTGCCCAAGTTGGTCATCATCCTCATCCACATGGCTAAATCGGTGCTACTCAAAGCTAGTTGGTGAATCCTCCATTTCAGGGACGTTGGTTTATGTTTATCTTATCTTTATATCGAGAAATCTTTCATGTGTTTTATTTTGACTATGAGGGTGAGCCCGGTAGCTTGTCTTGGCCCCGCTCTATCTATGTATTAGAGGTGTTTGTTGGACATACTATGTATCTATGTTGAGCTTGACTCTAGTCTCTTGATTATAATTTTTATATAAGTTTCCCTTAGTCCCATTTCCCTATTCTTACTCTTTATTTATTGTATATGCTTCCACGACCAATGATGTGTAATGACAAGTTAAGAGGCTTGTTTAGGGTCCCTTTGGGTTCCCCATTCACTGTGTCACATCTAGTCCCTAGGCTTGGTTCGTGACATAAGGAGGGTTACTTCATACTAAATGGGTCATGTTCCCGTAACGTGAAGTATGGTTTACCTTGGCAAGTAGACCACCTATTTACCGATGAGGGGTAATTATTGTGATTCCAAGTTGTAGCTCACTTTGTCTTACTCATGTCGGTTAAGGTCTTTTCCTACATATGTATGATATATTATGCAAGTTGAATGACTTACAAGCATGTCTTATTATAAACATTGATCATGCATGCCATATTGAGGTTATATATATCCATTGTTCATAATTATTCATTTTGAATATATTGGCTTATGCCTTTGTTGCATTGCACCCGCATTTTTAGTACATTCAAACGTACTAGCGCATACTCTATACCTACATGATATTACCATGTAGGAACCAGAGCTCTTTTTGACCATCCTCCTCCACATGGTTAGCTCGGTACTTCGAAGAAAAGCACTGGTGAGTCCTCAAGTTCGAGGACAATATCTAAATTACTCTTGCTATGTTAAGACTTCTTTATGTTGAACACTTGTCATTATGAGCGCGAGCTCGAAAGTGTCTTGGCCATCGCTCCATTCTAATTTAGAGGTGTTTTTTGATACTATGATGTATTTATGTTATAAGCTTGACTCTTTTATTGCTTTTATAAATATCAAGATTTCCCGTAGTCCCCCTTCCCTTTTTATTTTATATTGTAATGCTTAATTTGATTCCGCGACTAAGGATATATGATTGATATGCTAAAAGGCTTGTTTAGGGTCTCTTCGGGTTCTCCATTTGCCATGTCACATCTAGGTCTTAGGCTTGGGTCCTGACAAACTTGGTAATCATAGCACTAGGTTATTAATGGTCCTCAAAAATACAATACACCGCATCGATTAGAGTCTTATTCATGGTTCTGAAGCACGCCACAACTATGAATGGGAGGCTATGAGGCATTTCGGAAATGTTTCACTTCTTCATGGTCTATATCGTAATTTAGGTGTGAATGTAAGTATTTTCCCCTAACAAATGCCTTGTTTCTTCTAGATCATGCCGATTCGAAGGGGAAGACTAAGGAGAGCCCGTACTCCTGAAGAGCAACCGGCCCCTCCCGCTCCTCAAGCTCCTCTAGATGGAGGGGTAGCCGATGATGAGTTTTGAGATGCTATCACAATGTTGGCTCGTACCATGACCAACCAAATGAACTAAGGGGCCTAAGCCCCTCATGCTCCCACTCCGGCCTCAAGGGTGAGAGATTTCACAAGAATGAATCCACCAGAGTTCCATGGGTACAACGCGGATGAGGATCCCCAAGAGTTCATTGATGGGTGTATAAGGTGCTATATATCATGAGGGTCAATTCAGAGGATAAAACGGAGTTAGTGGCCTACCAACTCAAAGGTCTGGCCTAAATTTGTTTCACCCAATGGAAATTGGAAAGAAGAGATGATGATGTTATTCCTTGGGAGGGGTTCAAAGACAGATTCCACAATTGGTTCTTCCCTATCGAGCTAAGAAAGGCTAAGATGATGGAGTTATGAACCTTAAGAAAGGTTCCATGAGTGTGAGGGAGTATAACCTCAAGTTCAACAAGCTTTCCAAGTATGTTCCACATTTGGTGGCCTATCCTAGAGCTAGAATGAACAAATTTGTGTCGGGAGTGTCCGACTTGGTTAATAAAGAGTGTCGTACCGCCATGCTAGTAAGCGAATATGGATTTGTCTCTATTCATGACATATGTCGAGCAACTAGAGGGGGAAAAGCTTAGAAAGAGAAGAAGTGGTGAGTCCAAGAGGGCTCGATTTGAGGGTGGTTTCCAAGGTTCTAAGGGTGGTCAGTTTCCTCAAGTCCATAAGTTTCAAGGCCAAGGGTCTTCCAATACTCCTAACAAGAGACTTGCTAATGATAACCCAAGATTCCAAGGTGGTAGTGGTGGAGGGTCTAATCCTAAGTGACAAAAGTGTGGGAAAAACCATGGTGGCCCATGTTTGAAGAACTCTAATGCTTGCTTTGGTTGTGGTGAAATAGGTCACAAGGTTATTAATTGTCGTCATGCTCAAAACAAAGGTAGAGATGGTCGTCCTCAAGGCCAAGGTGCTAATATGGGTCAAAGGGCAAAGAGAGGCCAACAAGGGGGTGCTCCAAGGAAAAATAGGTTCTATGCTCCCTAAGGAAGGAAAGGGGTAGATGAGGTGCCCGATGTCGTCACCGGTATGTTAAAGGTTTTTTATTTTGATGTATATGCATTGATAGATCTAGGTGTCACTCTTTCTTTCATTACTCCATTTATTGACAAAAAACTCCATGTGAGTCTCAAATTCTTGTATGAACCTTATAAGTGTCAACCCCCATTGGTGAGTCCATTATTGCTAAAAGAGTCTATAGAAATTGTCCCGTGTTCATATTGCATAAAGCCTTGCCTTGTGATTTCATTGAATTAGATATGGTAGATTTTGATATCATTCTTGGGATGGATTGGTTACATGCATATTATGCCTCTATTGATTGTAGAACACGTAAGGTTAAATTCCAATTCCCTAATGAGCCCATCCTTTAGTGGGAAAGTCTTGATGTGGTGGTCAAGGGTAGATTCATTTCTAGTCTTAAAGCCCAAAAGTTTATTTCGAAGGGTTGCATTTATCATCTTGTTAGGGTTAAGGATGTTGAGTCCAAAGTCCTTCCTATTGAGTCGGTTCTGGTGGTCAATGCATTTTTTGATGTCCTTCTCGATGAGCTTCCTGATGTTCCTCCCGAAAGGGAAATAAACTTTGGTATAGACCTCCTTCCCGATACACAACCTATTCCCATTCCCCCTTACCATATGTCCCTGGCGGAATTGAAGGAGTTAAGGATTAATCGAGGGATTTGTTGGAGAAGAGTTTTATAAGGCCTAGTAAGTCACCTTGGAGTGCACCGGTATTGTTTGTGAAGAAAAATGATGGTTCCCTTAGAATGTGCATACCGACAACATAATAGGGTTACCATAAAGAACAAGTACCCTCTACCAAGGACTGATGACCTCTTTGATCAACTACAAGGGGCTAGTCACTTTTCTAAGATTGATCTTCGATCCGGATACCACCAAGTGAATTTGAGGGAGTGTGATATTCCCAAGATGGCTTTTTAGACTAGGTATGGGCACTTTAAATTTATGGTTATGTCTTTTGGGTTGACTAATGCACCATCTATATTCATGGATCTCATGAATAGTGTCTTTAAACCCTACCTTGACATATTTATGGTGGTCTTTATTGATGATATATTGATTTATTCTCGGAGTGAGGAAGTGCGTGTGAATCACTTAAGGGTAGTGTTTCAAATCTTGAGGGATGAGATGTTGTTTGCTACATACGAAAAGTGTGAATTTTGGTAGAAAAAGGTTGCTTTTCTAGGACATATGGTGTCGGGTGATCGCATTAAGGTGGATCCTAAGCAGATGGAGGTGATAAGAAATTCGACTAGACCCTTGACTTCGTCGGATATTAGGAGTTTCTTGGGTTTGGCGGGTTACTATCGGAGGTTTGTAAATGGCTTTTCTTCTATTGCTTCTTCTATGACAAAGTTGACCCAAAAGAAGGCAAAATTCATGTGGACCGATGAATGTGAAAAGAGTTTCCAAACATTGAAAGATAAGCTTATCTTCGCTCCTATCTTGGCTCTACCAGAAGGGTTGGAAGGGTTTTGTGGTATATTGTGATGCCTCAAGAATTGGTTTGGGTGTGTTTTGATACAAAATGGCAACGTGATAGCATATGCCTCTATATAACTTAAGGTGCATGAGCGAAATTATCCCACCCATGCTGTTGAATTGGCAGCCATGGTGTTTGCTTTGAAAATTTGGCGTCACTACTTGTACGGGGTTAATATTGATGTGTTTACCGACCACAAAAGTCTCCACTATGTGTTTACCCAAAAAGATCTTAACTTGAGACAAAGAAGGTGGTTAGAGCTCCTTAAAGATTATGACATGAGTGTGCATTATCATCCCGACAAAAGCTAATGTTGTGGTTGATGCTCTAAGTAGAGTGTCCATGGGTAGTCTAGCTCATATTGATGATGGTGGAAAGGAGGTGGCTAGAGAAGTTCACGGTTAGCTAGGTTGGGGGTTAGGTTGGATGAAGTTGAAAATGGTGGTGTAGTGGTTGTTGATGGCTCTAAATCTTCTTTAATTGAGGAAGTAAAGTCAAAACAAGATCTTGACCCCGCTTTGCTAGAGATGACGACCTTGGTTAAGGATGGTAAAGTTGAGGTTTTCTCCCAAGGGGGAGATAGTGTACTTAGGTACCAATGTAGGTTGTGTGCAGCTAATTTGGATGACTTGAAAGAGTTGATTTTGAAGGAGTCTCATAATTCATCCTATTTTATTCACCCCGGTTCTACAAAGATGTATAGAGACATGAGGAGATGTATTGGTGAGGTGGTATGAAGAGAGATGTTGCCAAGTTCGTATCTGGATATCACAATTGTCAACAAGTGAAAGCCGAACATCAAAAATCGGGTGGCCTAGCCCAAGACATAGAGATTCCTACTTAGAAGTGGGAAGAGATCATCATGGATTTTATGGTTGGGTTGCCTTAGACTAGGAGACACTTTGACTCTATTTGGGTTGTGGTGGGTAGAACGACAAAGTTGGCTCATTTTCTACCGGTCAAAACCACTTATGGTCCCAAAGATTATGCCAAGTTGTATATTCATGAGTTGGTTAGATTACACGGGGTGCCCTTGTCTATCATGTCAGATTGTGGTACTCAATTCACCTCTCATTTTTGGAGGTTCTTCCAAAGAGGTCTCGGTACCAAGGTCAAGCTTAGCACGACTTTTCATCCTCAAATGGATGGTCAACCCGAAAGGACTATCCAAATTCTTGAGGATATACTCATAGCTTGTGTTTTGGAGTTTAAGGGTAGTTGGGATGAACATCTTCCACTAATTGAGTTTTCTTATAATAAGAGCTAACACTCAAGCATTGGCATGGCTCCCTTTGAGGCTTTATATGGTAGGCATTGGAGATCTCTAGTTGGGTGGGTTGATGTGGGGGAGATGGCATTGCTAGGTCCGGATTTAGTTATGGAAGCCTTGGAGAAGGTGAGATTGATAAAAGAAAGGTTGAAGGCAGCCCAAAGTAGATAAAAGTCCTACTGCAATGTGAGAAGAAGGGATCTTAAGTTTAAGGTTGGTGATTGGGTTTACCTGAAAGTATCACTCCAGTGTTGTCTGGTTTGGCAAGAAAGGAAAATTGAGCCCAAGGTTTGTGGGTTCTTATAAAGTTTTGAGGAGAGTTGGTAAGGTTGCATATGAGTTGGAGTTGCCTATGGAGATGAATATGGTTCATTCGGTCTTCCATGTGTCCATGTTAAGGAAGTGTATGGGTGATCCAAGTGCAATAGTGCCCTTAGAGGTTGTGGGTGTTATAGAAGATAATTTGACCTATGAGGAGGTCCAGGTGGAGATTTTGGATATACAAGTGAAGAGGTTTGAGAAACAAAGATGTAGCTTCCGTCAAGGTCCTTTGGATGAATCAACAAGTCGAAAGTGCCACATAGCTGAAGAGGATATGAGAAAGTGATATCCATATCTCTTTTACCCTACTCAAGATAAAGGTAATAATTTAAGTCCCCTACATGATTTCAAGTCTTGAGTTTCAGCCCTTATGTTATTTTGCATGCATTCATGTTTATGGTAACAAGTTTATGGTGATTTTTTGACATTCATGTTGAGATTTTTGAAAATGATGTTTAAATGCATTTGTTGCATGCATGTTGGGTTGGAATCTTCAGAATTACATCTTTTATGCATGTTTCTTTGACATTCGGTGATGAATTTTCCAAGGGGGAGATATTGAAATGCCCCTCATGTGCTTCAGAATGCCCCATAATCTTAACTTCCATATATCTCAAAATTCGTACATGATTTTGAAAATTCGAGTTCATACTCTCGAGCAGAGGGCAAAATTGAGTGAGAGAAGGGTATAACCCAGATTTTAGAAGACCAGTGTCTGACTGCGCCTTGGCTGCAACACGCCAGGAAAGCGGACTGGTGTAAATTAGATTTCGCACTTGGTCTGTGTCTCGCCAGGGGAGCAGAACAGTGTATTATTTTCCTTAGTTTTTCTATTTTGGCCAAGGGCATTGGGGTCATATCCCCATGCCCACTTAAACGTGAAATGTCCCATACTTAGCCTTTTTTTTCAACTCTATAACTCACAAAACCCTCTCTCAAACCTCTCTAAGACTCTATCAAATATAAGGATTTCAACTCAATTTTGGAACTCAAGGACTCATTTCAAGATCTAAGTCTACTTCAAGTTCACCTCAAGGAATTCAAGGTTTAAGGTATGTGGGTCTTCATCCATGGGTCCTTTCACCCATGGAGCCCAACCTTCTCTTTTCATGGAAATTGCATGTTTTCAAGTTATATTACCTATGGGTATCTCTTATTATGGATTATGAATATAAATTATGTTGGGGTTTTATGAAGTATGGATTGATTATGCATGAATATATATTTCAAGCTTATTCCATGAATTGATTTTGTCTATTGAGACTATGCATGTTTGGACCTATGAAACTATGAACTATTATCAGTTTTTGTGATGGATTTCAAGGTATCCTACATGAGGGTTTTACTACTATGTTGGTGGATTGATTTGCATGATGTTTACTCATATTATTTCACCCTCGAATTGCATGATTTTGAACAAGATCATGACCTCATCATGTGTTTGATAAAATGACATGACAAGAATTCTCAAGTTATTGATGATCTATTACATGATGTATAAGTTAAGTGACTTCATGATGGTTAAGGGCTTTCAAGCATGTATTGAATTCATGAGAAGTATCTATGATATTACAAGCATCTAGTTAAGCCCTATTTCAAGATTTTTACCTCTTCTGAGCCATTCATGTTAAAGCAAAGGTTCATGTATGACTATAAACTATTCTCATGTTTAAGTTAGGCTCATTATTAAAGGTCAAAGATGTTTAAGAGCTACTCATGTCATGTTTCATGTTTCTAACAAATTATTGAACTTATGATTATTTCAAGTATTCTGTGGGATTAGACTTAGCATCGATAGATTGGCTCTCGGTGTGGACTACCTTCAAGGGTCCATACTCTTTTCCTCAAACTATATCCCACCATAGGATTATGATTATTACCCTTGTTATTCTTGTGGATCCATCTAGTGCACTTTATAATGAAATCCTTTTCAAAATGGGTCTTATTCCCATAAGGAGGGTTACTTCATACGAAATGGGTCATGTTCCCTAAGGTGAAGTATAGTTTACCTTTGAAAGTAGACCACCTCTTTAACGATGAGGGTTAATCATCAAAGTTGTAGCTCACTTGGTCTTACTCATGTCGGTTAAGGTCTCTTCCCACATATGTATGATATATTATGCAAGTTGAATGATTTACAAGCATGTCTTACTATAAGCATTGGTCATGCATGCCATATTGAGGTTATATATATCCATTGCTCATGATTATGCATTATGAATATATTGGCTTACACCTTTGTTGCATTACACCCCACATACTTAGTACATTCAAACGTACTAACACATACTCTATGCCTACATGATATTACCATGTAGGTACCGGAGCTCCTTTTGATCATCCTCCTCCACATGGTTAGCTCGGTACTTCGAAAAAAAGCATTGGTGAGTCCTCAAGTCCAAGGAAAATATCTACATTACTCTTGATATGTTAAGACTTTTTTATGTTTAACACTTGTCATTATGAGGGTGAGCCCGGAAAGTGTGTTGGCCCCCACTCCATTTCAAGTTAGAGGTGTTGTTAGATGGTATGATATATTTATGCCATGAGCTTGATTGTTTTATTGCTTTTATGAATATCAAGATTTCTTTTAGTCCCGCTTCCCTTTTAATATTCTCTTGTAATTCTTAATTTGCTTCCGCGACCAAGGATGTATGATTGATATGGTAAGAGGCTTATTTGGGGTCCCTTCGGGTTTTCCATTCTCCGTGTCGTGTCTAGGACCTAAGCTTGGGTCGTGACATAAAGTTTGGTAATAAGGGTACACTAGAGCTTGAGGAAGTATGATTACTCAATCTACCTAAGTCAACAACAACAACAACAACAAACCCCAGTGCCTCAAAAGGCTCCCGCTCATTACGGGGTAAGGGGGGGTCGGATGTACGCAACCTAACCCCTATGTTTAAAAACATAAAGCGGCTGTTTCCAGATGACCCATGAGGA
>JAPFFP010042739.1:0-13845 GCA_026153255.1 Solanum medicagineum
TTCATTGGGTGACACATTTTTTGTTTTTTTTTGTTTTTTTTTTTTTGATAAATTTAGTCATGAATGTACTTTTTTGTAAAAAAAAAATGTTCACATTTTTTTGTAATTATTTTGGGTGACACTAAAAGGTAAATATTACCTCTAAAATGTATACTATGATTTTTTTCCCGCCAAAAAAATATATGCACAATTCATCTAATTTCTCTTTAATTTTTATTCTGACACTTTACCCATTTTGATCCTTTACCTCTACTTTTATATCTATATTATCTTAAAAGCACTAACTCCACAATTTTCAATGTTAAATTACTATTTTGTCCTCATATATTTTACTTCACACTTTTCAATGTCAAATTACTATTTTACCCTCATATATTTTATTTAACGAACAAGGACTTTTAAACCCATACCATAGACACCTCCTTCCCAAACAATGCAACTCCACCTTCGCCAAATCTCCCAAAACGTCATACCACCAACTTCTTTAAAACGAACGCACTTTTCCCACGTGTTTACACTCACACTTCCTTTACCTCGCGTATCGGACATTCACCCCTGCATCCTTCTTCAGCGTCTTCACCTTTTCTCCTTTTCTTGCAGATTACAAATTTCACTTTGGCATATCTTCTGCAACCATCAGCGAGTTATAAGTGCTCACCTTAACTTATTATGTTTAAATAGAATTTAAATCCACTTCTTCTATATACAAACCCCACCACTCTGCCACTGTAGCACGCGCTATGATTTCTCCTTATACTACCGCACAACTTCACATACTTTTACTTTTACCGTTGTTGTACAAACCTTTATACGCTGGAGACCAATCAGGCTGTATGCTTTGCCTTTAACTTCAACGTGCATAGTAATTATTCTTACACATTTACTTAAAATTCCTTTAGTAGTTCTCTCATCATGATATCATTGTTGATTGCGACAACATGGAAGAACCTTTTGTTGTGATGTTTAACTTTGAAAGTTGTCATAAAACATTCCTCTAAGTTGGCATTGACATGGCATACGGGATGCTTTGCCTTTAACTTCAGAGTACATAGTAGTTATGCTTACCCATTTACTTAAAATTCGTTTAGTATTTCTCTCATGTTATTATTCTTAATTGTGATAATATAGAAAAGCCTTTTATTGTGATGTTAACCTTTGACAGTTGTCATAAAACATTAGTGTCCCGATAAACGCGATACAAAGAAACTTTGTTAATCTAATGATGAGTGCCTTAGTCATACGCCGGGGCTCAATACAAGAATTCAAGGCATGAAGGGATTTACAGAACGATCATATTAGTTGATGAAGAGGTAGCACCTTTTCCACTTACAGTGATCCTACTTTTCAACATTTCTTGCTTTCGAGGCTAATGCTGCCATCCACTGCTCAATATTAGGGAACAAACACTTGAAGAAGAAACTAAACCAATGAGGCCACGAAGGAAGTGGTTGAAGAAAGTTATCGAGGAAACTGAAACACCAATTATAGTTGAAGAAGAAGCTAAACAAATGAGGCCGCTAATGAAACCAATGAAAAAATCCACTGACAAAGCAGAAACACCAAATATAGTTGAAGCAGAAGCTACATCAGTGAGGCCACGAAGGAAACGGGCCAAGAAAGCTACCGAGGAACCACTCCAAAGACACCAAAATAAAATAGAAGTTGTCAATAAATAAATGTCTTACTCTATTTTGTACACAACTATAACTTCTTCCTCCTGCCTAACTGTCCCCAAACCCTACACCCTGGACGTGGCCGGCACTCGAAAATCATTTCTGGTCCCCAAGCGAATCACTTGGCCTGGCTACTACTCAACGGAAGACTCATAATAGTGGAAAAGGCTAATTAAAAGCAACATGAAAATTTATATTTGTCTACATAACTAAATGAAAAGGCGTTTAAGCAATGTCTGAATAACTGGAAACCTGCAATACTAAATACACTATCCATGGAACCTCTACTAATACTGTCTGAAATGACTACTGAGACAGGCCCCAAGTAGTCAGAACTAGAAATAAATACTGAAAAGCAACATAAACAACTAAAGAGCCTCGGACTGAGAAGAGGCTTCACCAAAACTGGAAGCTGTCAGATTCTCAACGGAGCGGCTGCTGAGGAACTCTGTCACCTGCATCAGCATCAATAAACGATGCAGGTCATAAGGACGTCAGTAAGTGGAATGTACGGTACGTAAGATGGCTAAAACATTTAATAGGGATATTATGATGCATCTCAAAAGACATAATCATAATTCAAAAATGGAATAGCAATAATCATAAGACTTGTATGCTGAAAATAATATGCTGAAAACTAATAAGTAAACATATTTCTTAGCTTGGGGAGTTTCTCTAACTGACAACCACCACTATTAGTTTCGTGGTGATACAGCGTCTTGCCCATGCTGCCAGAGCCATCCCGTACTTTGCCAGGGTAGGGGATGAAGAACTAGGGGAGTGGATCCATCCCAAAATTGGGCCATCTCAGTGGCTAATGAGGAAGGTACTGTAATACAATCCTATCCTATGCTTGCTACAAAGTTTATGAGTTTGAGTAATTTATTCTACTCTCACCCATATTGGTGCTCAATACTACTCCCAAAATACTATATATAGCTCATACTTAAATAATCATAAATTCTTGAAAGTCTGGCTTCCTTGGGGACTTAGCCCAGCTTACTACTTAGCTTCGCAACTGAATTCTTTAACTTGACTGAAATCTATTATCTTCTCAAATATTCTTTAATATAAAGTTTTCTCATCTAAAGTGCAAGGATGACTTAAGAAAAGGATTCTTTAACTGATCTTGACTATAAACTTTATGGGTGTTCATAAAACCTATATAAGATTCACAAGAAATCATGTATGGCTTTAGATCTTGGAGAAAATCTGCTAAAAATAGTCATTAAAGGATCAAGAACCATCATTATTTATCAAGCATCTAAGCAAAAGTAAGAAATTTTACTAACTTTACAGGATATACGTAAACTAAATTTCAACACAAGCTTGAAACTTGTTGGATGAAAAGTATCACATGCTTTCTAAAATATTCTCAAAATAAATTAGTTTTTTGTATTGCCTTACATACCTTGGAGGAATTTTTTGAAAAGTTGGGGAGAGTTTTCTTGAATTTCTTTACGTTTGAATGTTTCTTGGAAGGGTTTCAACGATTGAATGTGGGTTCTCCGCGTTTTAGAACTTAAATTAAACTTAAAAAAGTCTAACTTAGGATTAAACGGTGTGAGAAAAGTCGGAATTGCCCCTCCCCAGTAAAAGAGCAAAATTGCCCCTGATTTACACCAGTGTACGACGCACACTAGTGTTAAATCTCCCTTTTTCGTGAATTCAGCTTTTTGTCAAAATTTTGGAAAAACCAGAAAGTGTGGTTCTGCGTTCTCTCCTCCTTAAGGAGTAGATGCGAAAACCTCACTATTTCTGAATTCTCTTTGGGAAAAATAATTCACATTTTTTTGAGTTTTTGTCGAGTCAAGACCATTTTTTGACTCGATTTTTCGCACTGATCGCAGATCCAGTCTCGAATTTGCAAACGGAGCAAGGGAAGACACGTTACGCATAAGGTCAATTCCAGAGATAGTTTCGTCATTTCACGAGGTACATTCGTCCTCGAATGATAAAGATACAAACAAAGCTAGCTCAAACCATAAGATTTCCTAACTTAATAAATATAAATCTTCAAGGTGAGAATACGAAAGTTTACCTTCAAGGTCCTCATTTAGGCCAACGAAAAAGTGTGTATACTTGGCCTTTATATCTTCCTCGGCCTCCCATGTGGCTTCCTCCATGAATTGGTTCCTCTACAAAACCTTCACCGAAGCAATCTCCTTGGTCCTGAATTTATGAACTTGTCGGTCTAATATCTGCACCAGAATCTCTTCATAAGACAAGTAGCCCTAATTCCAACACATTCAACCTGGACAATTAGAGAGGGATCTCCCAAGCACTTCTTAAGCATGGAAATATGAAACACCGAATGTATAGCACTTAACTCTGCTAGTAACTCCAACTCGTACGCAACACTACCCACTCTTCTCAGAATCTGATATGGCCCAATATATAGTGGGTTGAGCTTCCCCTTCTTCCCAAATCTCATAACTCCCTTCATTGGGGATACCTTCAAGTACACCCAATTGTCTATCTCAAACTCCAAATCTCTTCTTCTAACATATGTATAAGACTTTTGTCTGCTCTAAGCTATCTTGAGCCTCTCCTGGATAACCTTCACTTTTTCCATAGCCTAATGGATTAGATCAGGTCCTATAGTCCTGCCTCACCAACTTCAAACCACCCTATAGATGATCTACACCTTCTTCCGTAAAGAGCTTCATATGGTGCCATTTGTATGCTGGCCTGAAAGCTATTATTATAAAAGAACTCAATCAAAGATAAATGATCATCCCAATTACCTTTAAAGTCTATCACGCAAGCCCTCAGTATATTTTCTAAGGTCTGTATGGTCCGTTTTGCTTGCCTATCTGTCTGTGCATGGAAAGTTGTGCTAAGATTCACCTTCGTATCAAGCCTTTTCTTAAAGGACTTTCAAAAATTGTTTTGTAAACTGAGCTCCTCTGTCTAAAATGATGGATATAGGGACCCTGTGCAACCTAACAATCTCCTTAAGATAGAATCTGGCAGAATCCTCAGCTGTATTAGTCGTCTTGACAGGTAGGAAGTGAGCTGACTTGGTTATTCTGTCTACTATGACCCATATCAAATCATGTTGTCTACTGGATCGAGGTAAGCCTGTTACGAAGTCCATATTAATCATTTCCCATTTCCATTCTGGAATCTCTATGCTATGGCTACACCACAAGGCCTTTTGTGCTCAACCTTAACTTGCTGGCAGTTTGGGCATCTAGACACAAACTTTGCAATGTCCTTCCTCATACCACCCCACCTATAAACTTCTCGCAAATCTCTATATATCTTGGTTGCACCAGGATGGATAGAGTATCTGGCATTATGAGCCTCAGCTAAGATCCTATATCTAAGACCGTCAGCAGTTGGCACACACAACCTGTCTTGGTATCTCAGGTTACCATCTCCCCCTTTTGAGAACACTAATACTTTCTGCTTCCGAACATCTTCTTTCCATTGGAGAAGGATGGGGTCCTTATCTTGCTTTTATTTCACTTCCACCACCAAAGATGGCTCTGACCCATTTCTAACAATGGGCCCGCCTTCATCAGAATCTTCAATCTGCACCCCCAAATGGGCTAGTCTGTGAACCTCCTTAGTTAACTCTTTCTTTTCATCCTCAACATGGGTTGTGCTCCCCATGGTCACCCTGCTAAGAGAATCAGCAACCATATTAGCTTTACCTGGATGATAGAGGATACTCATATCATAGTCTTTCAGCAACTCCAACCATCTCATCTGTCTCACGTTCAGCTCTTTCTGAAAAAACACATACTACAAACTCTTGTGGCCCATGAATACATCCATGTGCCCACCATATAAATAGTGTCTCCAGATCTTCAAAGCAAACACCACTGCAGCAAGCTCAAGATCATGAATTGGGTAATTCTTTTTATGAATCTTAAGCTGTCTGGAGGCATATGCTATCACCTTGCCTCTCTGCATTAATACACAGCCCAAACTAACTCTAGAAGCATCATAATAAACCACGAGATCATCAACTCCATTTGGTAGGGATAAGACTGGGGTTGTGGTCAACCTAGTCTTCAACTCTTGGAAACTCTTCTCAAAAGCTTCTGACCATTCGAACTTAGGCTTCTTCTGAGTCAGCTTAGTTAAGGGAGCTGAAATAGAAGAAAACCCCTCTACAAACCATCTGTAGTACCCTACCAAGCCCAAGAAACTCCTTATCTTTGTGGGAGTTGTGGGCCTTGGCCAATTCTTTACTGCCTCAATCTTTTGGGAATCAACCTGGATACCCTCACCAGACACAATGTGCCCCAAAAATGCCACAAACTCCAACTAGAACTCGCACTTAGAAAACTTGGCATATAGCTGCTGATCCTTAAGGGTCTGAAGGACATTCTAAGATGGTCTGCATGTTCCTCCATACCACGGGAGTAGATCAGGATATCATCTATGAATACGATAACGAACATATCTAGGTATGGCTTCAACACCCTGTTTATAAGATCTATGAAAATTGCTGGTGCGTTTGTCAATCCGAAGACATGACCAAGAACTCAGAATAGCCATATCAGGTTCTGAAAGCTGTCTTAGGAATGTCTTTCTCTCTAAATTTAAGATGATGATACCTAGATCTAAGATCTATCTTGGAAAAATAGGTAGCACCCTAAAGTTGGTCGAATAAGTCATCAATTCTTGGGAGAGGATACTTGTTCTTGTGGTGATCTTATTCAACTGACGGTAATCTATGCACATCCGAAGAGAACCGTCCTTTTTTTGCGTGAAGAGAACTGGAGCACCCCAAGGTGAGATGCTTGGTCTAATGAATCCCTTATCTAAAAGATCTTTTCAGCTGCAACTTTAACTCTTTTAGCTCCGAAGGAGCCATACTACTGGAGAAATAGATATGGACTGAGTATTTCGAAGAGTGTCTATCCCAAAGTCTATCTCCCTATCAGGAGGGACTCCGGAAAGATCCTCAGGAAAGACTTCTGGAACTCATTCACAACTGGAACAGACTGAAGAGCTGGTGCCTTGGCACGAGAATCCTGAACTCTGACTAGATGATAGATACACCTCTTGGAGATAAACTTTCTAGCTTTGAGGCATGATACAAATTAACTTTTAGGAACAACTGAGCTACCCCTCCACTCTAAGACTGGTTCGTTAGGAAACTAAAATTTGACTACTCTGGTTCTGCAATCTATGAAGGCATACCCAGCATGAAGCCAATCCATGCCTAGGATGACATCAAACTCTACCATATCTAACTCCACCAAATCAGCTACAATAGTTTTATGATAAATGGAGACTGGACAACCCCTATAGATCCTTTGGGCTAAAATAGACTCTCCCGTAGGAGTAGAAACACTGAAAGGCTCATGAAGGCATTCTGGATTAACCCCAAACTTCAAAGCTACATATGGGGTTACAAATGACAAAGTGGCTCCTAGGTCTAACAATGCATAAACATCTTAAGTAAAGATTTTGAGTATATCCATAACCACATCTGGTGAGTTTTCTTGCTCCTGTCTGGTGCCCATGGCATACAAGCTGTTTGTGCCCCCACTTGTCCCTGCTGTAGTACCCCTGTGAGGTGGCTTAACCTGCGAGGTTGAAAAGATTGTCTGTGACCTGGTATCTCTCGTATTCTGCTTCCCCATAGGACAATCCTTTCAGAAATGCCCCACCTGAACACATTTGAAACATCCATTTATGCCCAGAAGGCACTCTCCGGGTGAGACTTACCACACTTACCACAAGTAGGATAACGGTGTGATCCTGGAGCTATGCTACCCGGGAACATGCGGTGCTATGATCCCTGCTCATTTCAGACCCTCGGTGTAGGTGCACTAGCGGATGAGGGTGTTGGTCCGGCTATCTTAGGCTGGAAAGACGAGTGACTTCCACCTCCAGTCCCCCTCTTGTCTATCTCCTGGCCTGATGTCTTGGCCCTCTTAGTCCTAAACTCTTCCCTGTCCTGTATCTTCTCCTCCTCTACCTGCTGCACATATGTCATCAAGCGAGCTATATCCATATCCCTAATTAATATCGCATTCCTGCCCTCCCTCTTGGTCATTCGAGAGAGCCAGGACACAAAGAGATCCATTCTAGTACGCATGTCTGTTACCATAGCCGGAGCGTAACGGGACAGCTGAGTAAACTTGAGGCTGTACTCTCTTACACTCATATTCTCCTGTTTGAAGTTCAGAAACTCTCTCAGCTTAGCCTGTCTCATCTCCCTGGGAAAGTACTGTCCCAGAAAAGCCTCCTTAAACACTGCCCAAGTAATAGCTGGAGCCCCATCTGCCTTACTCCCTTTCCACTGGTCAAACCAGAGTCTAGCTACCCCCTTAAGCTGATAGGCAGCCAACTCAACCCACTCAACATCAGCTATATGCATCACTTGAAACACCTTCTGAAGCTCCTCAATAAAATTCTCAAGGTCCTCTTTCATATCAGACCCCGTGAACTCTGGTGGGTTCATTCTCAGAAACTCTCTAACTCTGGAGGTATCCGCCCCATCATTCCTGCCATCTCCTTAGTGACCTCCCTGAGTAGCGACTGCCTGAGCCAAAGTCTGAATGGACTGGCGAAGCTCGAGCGTTAGATATGTCATCTTGTTGTGGCTACTTCACAGGCACAGTTGGGCCTCTAGGCTCTTCAGGGATCCGGCCAGGCTGGTTTGCATTCCTTCTGGCTGGGCATCCTCTGCCCCTTACTGGTCTGTTGGCCCTGCGAGGAGGGATGATCTTAAAAAAACAGTGTGAATGCACGAGTTAGAAAGGACTTCACAGAGATATACTCTGAAGCATGAGACAAGGAATAACAAGAAAAGATGACACTTCCTAATGTCCCGTAGCCTCCCTATTATAGATGTGGCGCACTTCACACCTATAATACGGACTCTACTAGACACGGTTCCATAGACTCCCTAAGACTCTTGAACTCTGTGCTCTGATACCAAGTTTGTCACTCCCCGAACCTACTACCTGGATGTGGTCGGCACTCGAAAACCATTTCTGGTCCCCAAGCGAACCACTTAGCCTGGCTACTACTCAGCGGAAGACTTATAATAGTGGAAATGCTAATTAAAAAGCAATACAAAAATTCATATCTGTCTACATAACTGAATGAAAAGGCTTTTAAGCAATGTTTGAATAACTGGAAACCTGTAATACTAAACACATGGTCCATGGAACCTCTACTAATACTGTCTGAAAGGACTATTGAGACAGGACTCAAGTAGTCATAACTAGAAATAAATACTGAAAAGCAACATAAACAACTCACGAGCCTCGGACTGAGAAGAGGCCTCACCAAAACTGGAAGCTGTCACATTCTCAACGGAGCAACTGCTGAGGAACTCTGTCACCTACGTCTGCATCATAAAATGATACAGGTCCTAAGGACATCAGTATGTGGAATGTACGGTATGTAAGATGGCCAAAACATTTAATAGGGATATCATAATGCATCTCAAAAGACATAATCATAATTCAAAAGTGGAACAGCAATAATCATAAGACTTGTATGCTGAAAACTAATAAGTAAACATATTTCTTAGCTTGGGGAGTTTCTCTAACCGACAACCATCATTATGAGCTTCGTGGTGATTGAGCTTCGTGGTGATACAAAATCTTGCCCACACTGCCAGACCCGTCCCATACTTTGCCGGGGTAGGGGACAAAGAACTAGGGGAGTGGATCCATCTCAAAACTAAGTCATCTCAGTGGCTAATGAAGCACGAACTGTAGTACAATCCTATTCTATACTGGCTACATAGTTTATGAGTTTGAGTAATTTATTCTACTCTCACTCATATCGGTGCTCAATACTACTCCCAAAATACTTTATATAGCTCATACTTAAATAATCATAAGTTCTTGAAAACCTGGCTTCCTTGGGGACTTAACTCAGCTTACTACATAGCTTTCTCAACTGAAGTCTTTAACTTGATTGAAATCTGTTATCTTCTCAAATATTCTTTAATATAAAGTTTTCTCCTCTAAAGTACAAGGATGACTCAAGAAAAGGATTCTTTAACTAATCTTGACTATAAACTTTATGGATGTTCATAAAACCCATATAAGATTCACAAGAAATCATGTATGGCTTTAAATCTTGGAGACAATCCGCTAAAATAGTCATTAAAGGATCAAGGACCATCATTATTTATCAAGAATCTAAGCAAACATAAGAAATTTTACTAACTTTATAGGATATAAGTAAACTAAATTTCAACTCAGGCTTGAAACTTGTTGGATGAAATGTATCGCATGGTTTCTAAAATATTCTCAAAATAAATTAGTTTCTGTGTGGCCTTACATACCTTGGAGGAATTTCTTGAAAAGTTGGGGAGAGTTTTCTTGAATTTCTTTATGCTTGAATGTTTTGTTGAAAACCCGGGACGCGGAAACCTCACTGTTTCTGAATTCTTTTGGGAAAAATAATTCGCATTTTTTCGAGTTTTTGTCGAGTCGAAACCATTTTCTGACTCGATTTTTCGCACTGATTGCAAATCCGGTCTTGGATTTGCAAATGGAGCAAGGAAAGACACCTTACCCGTAAGGTCAATTCTAGAGTATTTTCATCATTTCACGAGGTGTTACACTAACCAAAGTCTGTATCTGATATACTATAACATATTTTTGTGTTAATGCATAATGTATTAGCGTATTTGTTAATATAAATTAAACCGCTCTGGTTTGCAGATCTGCGACCTTAGACTTACCAATTCTATCGGAAAATATTGCCAGCATAGCACTTTACCGCTTTTACGTGCATTTTGATAATCAAGCCCGAATTGCATTTTCTTGTAGTATTGAAGACAATTAGCCCACCATTTACAAGTTTTGGCTGAAATTATACAACCTCATGACCAGCTGAAAGAGACATTTGCATGTTACCTTTCCACAGCAACTGCCCGTGTTGCTGGAACCCTCTATCTGTCAAATTCTAAATTTTCTCTTTGCAGTGATCGCCCCTTATCCTTCAAAGCTCCATCTGGTCAGGAGGTCTGGTGGTGCTACAAGGTAATACAATCCAAAATTTTACTCTCTCCATCCGTTTGATTTGTTTGATTTTAATCCTTTAATCATTTATGATCGATTTATTTGATACAAAATTTTAGTTTGGTAAAACGAATTCTGATCCGTTTTCTTTAACTACAGATTGATAGAATATACAGAGGCGTTGCTTAAAATTTTTTCCATTTCAAATGTGTCACTCGAAAATCAACAAGAGGACACTAACCAACAAATTAAGTAACATGCTGGCAATAAGGGGTGCCTATATTTGGCATTACACCTAAATAATTTGGCTTGAATCCGGAGATAAACATTCCAACTTCGAGAGCACACATGCAGATACTTCAATTTCAATTGGTTTTGACCAACTATTATGTGGGCATTTAACGTTGCAGTGAAACTTAGATTTTTTAAGCATCTACATGATTCATTTGTAAATTGAAGTCTTCAACTGAAACAGTATTTTGCTGAGCTCAAAGGTGTTTAGACGTGTATGTTAAAGTTTTAGTTTATACGTGCATTCCTGATGTAATGTGTCATTATATTTTGGTAACTGCTGCTGGTTCATGAAGTAACATTTGGTGATTTCAACTTGTATGTACAGGTACCAATACCGTTGGGAAACATTGGGACTATAAACCCAATAGTAATGAGAGGCAATCCCCCAGAGAGGTACCTTCAGATAGTCACAATCGATGGTCATGCTTCCCGGTTCATGGGATTTGTGAATTTTGAGCAAGCAACAGATCACCTCCGTGAAACCTTGTCAATTTTAGAGCCCAACCTGCTCTTGTTGGGAAAGTCAATGCGACACAAACAACTCCTCCCTAGGAACAAGTCTTTTTCTCTGTAAACATTAAAACGGTGATCATAAATTCCCATCAAAACAACCAACTTTTGCAACTGCCCACGAGCAGGTATGCCCTGATTATACCTCTGTTTGCCCTGGTTTTTGGTTTGGTTAAAGTGCTATCCGCCCTTAAAGAATTGTAAGTTACACGCATTGTTTATTTACAATTTTTATTTGCTCAGTCACATATACGTCCTTCAACAACGTAACTTTTGAAAATCTTGCAACGTCCCACTGCTTCCCTGTTTCACTTGGTCCATTTTGTCACCAACTTTGGCATTCTTGCATTTGCATTGACGCATCATCTCTTTAATTTCACTTTTAAATCTTTTTTGTTCAACGAAAAACTTCAATACCAGTGCTCCTTCTCCGGTAAATCACACTAAAGGTTTGGTTTATGCTTTGGTGAAATTGATAGCCATTAACGTGCTGTAACTTATGCTCGAATTTACATATGTTCACTTGCATTTGTACTAGGTAGCAAGTTCAGCATGATTAGATTGTTTTGATTCATGGATTAATGATTCTTGCAGCAACAAGATTAATAGTTAGCATCTTCATAATCTGCAACTGAGGTACTGCTGACATACAGTATAATTTCATGTACATGCAAGTCTAGGGAAGGTTTGTACATTGTACTTTTGAGCATTGAGAGTTTTACGGGCCTATACAGAGTGCTCGAAATCAAGTTGAGATTGAAAGTAATTCTGCAAATGAAGAAGTTACGTTGTAAATAGTTACACGGGAACTACAACTACACTTGGTATGTTGTAAATTGAAAGAAAGAGCATATCCTATGACAGTTTGCTAGAGTTTTGATGATATAGTTTCACCATAAGTAGTTAGTATTGACCATAACCAGTATTTTTGTGCTTGTGCGTTATACTATTTTTTTTTTTTTAAACGAATAGATGTTTGTATCTTCTAGCAATTCTCGTGTTTTAACAAAGCAGAAACAAATCCATTGGGTATGACACTGCTTTGGCAACAAAAGGAGACTTGTCACTAGAGGAAAAAAAGAAACATTATCCAGAATAATTCCTTATGGCTCAATGCTATCAAGGAAGTATGATAATTCCTGCAAATGAAGTGTGCAAATCATCTAACTGTCCCTACAAGAAAAGTAACAATAATATGTGTCCAAAGTTAAAAATCGTAAATAACTAACCCGAAACATGTATAAATGTTCACACATTGACTTTAAATAATGAAACACATTAGATAGTAGTATAGGACTATGAAATAGACGGTGCACTAAGCTCCTGTATGCGGTGAAGGCTCGAACTACTAGAATCTATTGTATACCTTTACCCTACATTTCTATAAAAGGACGTTGAAGAACAGTGAAGATCATTTGATTAGTAAAAGAGGTTTGCAGTCATGTAAGTTGGCATTTCACTTGCTAAACAAGCTTGATTTGCTGCTTTTGAACGAAGATACTGACATTTCACTTGCTACAGTACAATACTCTCTACTTTAACGGTTGAAGCAACACAAATTCTGCACAGTGCCATCCTCCATATGCTTCTCTGCTTTACTTAGTCTATTTCTATCTTAGGCTTTCTCACAATGACATTAACACGTGCAACACACCTGGGGTAAATCTAGTACATATTAAGTAATATGACAGCATCATAGTTTTCTTCACCCAACCTCTTTTCTGTTAGCACCTAATAATTGTCTTTGGACGTACACTTCTTAAAAAAATGTGAACACATACAATGAATAGTTGAATATAATATCTTGAAAAATATATTAGGAAAATAATAATTAATGATTAGGATAAATTCTAAGTGTAAAATTATCTATTGATATCATAAATTGGATAAATATATATTATTGAACATCTATTTTTAGTATAGTGGACAAGTAAACTGAGAGAGTCTATTTATTTATCGAAGCTAAGATATCAGTTCATGTCATGAAGATCTATATGAAAGGCCAGTAGACGAAACAGTATAATGTGGTTATACAATGCCAACCATTTCAAGAGCTTATGAGAATTTGGGCCAAATAGACCCTTAAAGTTGCCATAAATTAAAAGTACTTTTTTTTTCTTAAAAAAATTATTCATATACTTTCTTTCTTCTTTTATCTCTTGCCACTATCAATACCACCACTCTTCCTTTGCGAGACTAGATCCGTTGGAGTCATAAAAACATTATTTTCTAATTAAAAGATTTTAAAATTTTATTTAGAAATCAAAAATCCAAGAATTATTTAATTGGGTCAAATACATAAACAGCTCATCTAATTTGTCCTTTTTCACACTCTATCCATTTTGATCCTTTAACTCTACTTTTATATACCAATTAGAATACACATATTAAGGAATATGGGGTGGGGG
>JAPFFP010042740.1:0-13845 GCA_026153255.1 Solanum medicagineum
CCTACACCGTGGGCCCCACGACGCTCCTGCACCCTGGGCTCCATGACGCTCCTGCACCGTGGGCTCCATGACGCTCCTACACCCAAGGCACCATGGTGCCTGTGCATCTGGGCTTTATGGCGCTCATGCACCTTGGGCACCATGACACTCATGCACCGTGGGCACCATGCTGTCTGTTCACCTGGGCTCCATGTCGCTTACGCAACCTTGGCACCATGACGCTCATGCACCTTGGGCACTATAGCGCCTGTGCACCTGCGTTCTATGAAGCTCATGCACCCTGGGCACCAGGGGGCCTGTTCACCTGCGTTCCATGACGCTCATACACCCTAGGCACCATGGAGCTTATGCACCCTATGCACCATGTTGCTCATGCACTCTGTGCACCATGGCGTCTGTGCACTTGGCACCATGGCACCTGTGCACCTGCGTTCCATGATGCTCATGCACCCTGGGCACCATAGTTGTCATGCACCATAAGCACCATGGTGCTCATGCACCCTGTGCAGCATGCTGCTTGTGCACCTGGGCCCCATGGCACTGATGCACCCTGGGCACTATGACGCCTATGCACCTGCGTTCCATGGCGCTCACGCACCCTGGGCACAGTGGCGCTCACGCACCCTGGGCACCATGGTGCCGGTACACCACAGCACCAGTGCACCTTAGCGCCGGTGCACCTTGGAGCCTATGCACCTGGGCTCCACGGCGGTCATGCACCCGGGGCACCATTGCGCCGGTACACCTTGGCGCCTATGTACCTGGCTTCCATGGCGCTCATGCACCCTGGGCACCATGGCACCGGTGCATGTCGAGTGCCAAATAAAGCACCATGGCGTCATTACACCATGGGCACCAAAGCGTCGTTGCACCCTGGGCACTATAGCACCTACACCCAAATCACCATGGCGCCGATAAATCGTGGGTCCCTTATGGGATGCACCATAACACCACACCTCCATGCTCCTTGTGCAAAAACACAGGCCGATGAGTTGACAACATGCGATGCCGCACATAGTTAAAAGAGCATGTACCACACTTTTGATCATTAGGTTCAATGCTATTCCACACATCGCGAAGTTTTTTATATTGTTTTTTTAATTTCTAGATGATTTTTCTTTTATTTACCTTTTTTTGTTGAGTTCTAATATCTGGGTGCTGCTTTCTTATTTCCCCGAAACCAGAGCAAACCTAAACTCCCTATACAGGGATTCTATCTCTGCTTTTCACCGGGATCGAGATGAAAGCCTTCTATTTTTTCATGTTGCTTTAGAGTTATAAAATGCACTGGTGCAGGTCGATTTGTGGTTGTAGCTTAGCACAAGCGTAAACATGAGGCCACACTTCATACATAACGACGTAAAATGTCTTTTCTTGTGGCCATACCTCTTCAAAAAAAATTCATAATCAAATGCTTTTGTCTAGGTTTAAACCCAGGTAGTTGAGGTCAAAAAGAGTTTGAGTTAAACCAGCAAGCCAAAAGGTCATGTATGTTGATATTAAGCACTTTTAGATAATTATATTAAAGAGTAATGCTATGTGCCATGTCTAGTATAATTGATTCTCCAAAGTTAAAGTTGACATTCACATCCACATAGCCATGACATTTCACACTCAAAAACTATTTCGTTTCATCAATTATTTACCAAAAAGAATCCAAAATTCCCTCGAAATTGGGGAAAATTTAAAATTGAATGGGATGAAAGTGGTTTTTTGGAAAATCGGCTCGGCCAAACCGCCTATGGCTGTTTGCATGCGTAGATCTCAAAAACATACCCCAAATAAAAAAAATCGCCTAAAACGGACATCCGTTGCGAAAGTTACGACCGTTTGAAATTTCACTAATTTACAACTACTTTTTCTATTTCTGCTCCAACTTTACATGCCAATTTCGGGAGCATTTCTTATCCGATTTGAGCAATTCAAAGGTCCACGTGACTCGAATTTTCACAAGGAATGCCTTGGTGAAGTTGGATTTAGGATTTGGTGCATATTTTGTGGTAATATTTCTGCTTTAGCAGTAGTTGCTCTTGTAAATTGTGAAAAAATTTGCATGTTGATATCGTGACCAATTCATGACGGAATGAAGTAAAACTTGAGTCTAAACATATCTACGTTTCGAGGAAAACACTATTATATGTTGAGTGTTCGCTGATTTTCACCGGTTTTGACAATTTTGACTAATAAAATCTTGAAAAAAATTATTTGATTTGGATAGTTCCTAGATATCACATGTACACTTTTTTCTAGTTAATTTTGATTTGTGAAAAGAAAAAATAGAAATTATGATGGAAGCCAGGGATATTGTAGATAAGCTACAAGCAACCATCCAATATGTTTTTCGGGAAGGTAATTTACTTGCTGAATACTCTAGCAGCCAGTGCATTTATAGAGGGAAAGAGAAGCAACTACAACCAGTTTGATCAATTGCGAAAACAATGCAAAGTGCAATTGAATTTGGACAAGATGCAAGTAGGCTATCTACGTATCAAAACAAGGAGAATTAAAGCTGGCTTAAAGCAGTAAGATCATAATTGCATATTTCGTACATGCATGTTGAATTACAGGCTAATTACGTGTTAAGCCATAATAGATGCACAATATATATGCAGGCAAGCATCTAGGTTAGCCTATACAAATTACAGGAAAGCCCACACATCAAAATATTTGCACATAATTTGAATCATTTTGACTCAAATTACTGTGTATAGAGAGTTTTTTCACCAAAAAGAGACCTTCAGTCTTTCAAAATGCATGTTGGGTTACACCAACAGAGTCAAGAAGGAGCAGAAGCAACAGGTTCAACTGCGTTAGAGGCGTCAGTCTTGCAACAGTCACTGGTATAGCAGATAGAGTCAACATTGATACAAATACAACAACAATAACAACATACCTAGTGTAATCCCACAAGTGGGGTCTAGGGAAGGTAGAATGTACGCAAACCGTACCACTACCTCATAGAGGTAGAGAGGTTGTTTCCTGGGAACCCTCGTCTCAAAAATCCATAAGCATAATAAACTAGATATGGAAAAAAAGAAAGGAAAAGAAAGAGAACAAAAGGAGAGACTAATATGGAAAAACACATAATAGTATGCAAGTGCGATAAATTCAACAGATACAGACCGATAATGACAACTCAAGATATAAAAGGCACTACTACACCTACTACCCTAGTATACCCCATGGCCAGACATAAATCTAACCCTACTGGCCTATTAGCCTGCTACTCTAGTACGCGACTTCCATACTTTTCTATCTAAGGTCATGGCCTCGGTGAGATGAAGGTTTGCCATATCTTATCTGATCACCTCCCCTCAATACTTCTTTGATCTACCTCTACCCCTCCATGTAACCCCTAAATCTAACCTCTCGCACCTCCTAACAGGAGCAACAATACTCCTTCTCTGCACATGTCCAAACCAATGCAGTCTCGCTTCCCTCATCTTGTCAGCCACAGGGGCCACCTCTAATTTCTCCCGGATGATCTCATTCCTAATCCTATCACTCCTAGTCTGACCACACATCCATCTCAACATCCTCATCTCCACAACCAGCATATTCTGAACATGTGAATTTTTAATTGGCCAACACTCCACCTCATATAGAAAAGATGGTCTAACCACTATTTTGTAAAACTTTCCTTTAAGATTAGGTGGTATCTTTTTATCACATAGTACTCCATAAGGCAAGCCTCAATTTCGTCCATGCTGCCCTAATATGATATGTCACATCATCGTTGATATCGCCACTACTCTGGATGATGGATCCTAGATACTTAAAGTTTTCTTTCTTTGGAATAGGTTGAGTAGCAAGCTTCATTTTAATATCTGTTTCATCTCTAGCAACACTGAATTTACACTCTAAGTATTCTGTTTTGGTTCTGCTCAATTTGAACACTTTGGATTCCAAAGAATATCTCTAAACCTCTAATCTATCATTAACTTTAGCTTGAGTCTCATCAATCAGTACTCTGTCATCTGCAAATAGCATACACTATGGAACCCTTTCTTGGATAGACCGTGTTAGCTCATTACCAAAGCAAAAAGAAAAAGGCTCAACACTTATAGTTTATGGATTCCCATCTCAATAGGAAAATACTCTGAGTCTCCTCCTACCATTCCTACCTAAGTTTTGGATCCGTCATACATATCCTTTATCACCATAATATACATCATTAGAACACCTTTCACCTTTAGACATCTCCATAAGACATCCCTCAGAACTTTGTCATAGACTTTTTCAAGGTCAATGAAAACCATACGAAGGTCTGTCCTTCTCTCCCTATATTTCTCCACTAATTCCGAAAAAGATGGATTGCTTTAGTAGTTGATCGTCCCAGTATAAATCCAAATTGGTTCTCAGAAATAGACACTACTTTTCTCACCCTCATCTCCACCACTCTCTCCTAAACTTTCATAGTGTGCCTTAATAACTTGATACCCCTGTAGTTGTTACAACTTTGAATATCACTCTTGTTCTTGTACAATGGAACCATTGTACTCCTCCTCCATTCATCGGTCATCTTAGCATTCTTCATAACAGCATTAAACAACCTAGTCAACCACTCAATACCCTTTTCAACCACACTCTTCCAGAAATCCATCGGAATTTCATCGGATCTGATCGCTCTCCTCTGTTCAACCTACTAATGGCATGTCTAACTTCCTCCACTCTGAAACACATGACCAAAATCTCGATGACTATCTGAGTGTGCTAAATCACCTAACTCAATATCTTTGTCCCCTTTTTCGTTTAAGAGTTTATGAAAGTAAGCTTGCCATCTTATCTTAATGGAATTCTCATCCACCAACATCTCATCCTTCTCATCCTTAATGCACTTTACTTGGTCCAAGTCACGAGATTTTCTCTGCCTCACCTTCGCAAGCCTATACAATCTCTTGTCCCCGCCTTTTTCATCTAGCTCAACATACAGGAAACAACAATCAAATAGAAAAATACAAGTAGAGAAACAGTGAATTTTACTGTAATAAGAAATACAAATAGAGAAACAGGGAACTTGATCGGAACAAGAAGTTTGAACAAGAAAGAGTCTGATCAGAATAAAAAATACAAATAGATAAACAGTGAATCCGGCCGGAACAAGAAATACAAAGAGAAACATTGAACCTGACTGGAACAAGACGTTTGAAACGAAAGAAGGGGAAAATAGAGGATATCACTTGAGTATTATTAGTAGCTTGAAAGAATCTAACCGAAAAATGGTTGAACGTGTCACCGGAATCTGGAATTCTGATCGCTGACTTGGAGATGATGCTGTCAGAATTGGGAATTTGCCGTCAGAATCTGAAATTTTGATCGCTGACTTGGATATGATATCGTCAGACTCTGGAAAATTGGAATTTGCTGGACGCCGGAGACGCATATTTTCAAAGAATTGAAAATCCCCCCAAAAATCCAAAAAGAGATGTTCTTATTTAGAGAAGGAGATGAATTCCCGCCTTTCGCTTTTTGGGGTGGAAGGCAAAAGAAAACGTAGGGGAGGGATAGAATCAGTACACTATCATAGCCAACTATACCAACTCCTTAATTTCCTTAATTTAAGGATATATTTAATATTATTTATGAATTTTAGTAATAAAAATAAATAGTAAAAAAATGACTTTATTCTTGGATTTTGGGCGGATAACGGGAATCAAACCCGCATCTTCTCCTTGGCAAAGAGAAATTTTACCATTCGACCATATCCACATTTTTTTATTCTTGATACACAATATGTACCCACATATATTATATATAACCGGATCTTATTTGTGCAGTGCCGAATTAGATCCCATTACTAGATTTGATTGAGATGTCGCCGGAGGAGAACTTTAGCGATGCAAAATCATGTCAGAGTTTGTAGACAAAGAAAAAGAAAGATCTTGATGTCGTCGGTGGGATGGAGATCTGGAACTAGGGTTTTTTCGCTGGAGTCAGATTTGGATTTCGATCGAAAGTTGTGGTCGCCGAAAATCCCGATCTACAAGAGAAAGAAGTGTGCATCTTCATCTTGGTTGTCCTTGACGACATCAACATCAACAATAGGTATTACTTCCTCATTCACTGCATCTTTCACTATATCCATGTTTTCATTTTTTACCCCATCTTGTTTCTGTTTGATCACCTTTTTAGCTTCCACAGCTGCAACATCCTTTTCATGTTTTCTAGCTTCTGGCATTTCAACATCCTTTGTAGATTCATTTTCTTCTTTGTATTTCACATCCTTCTTAGAAACGAAAGATTTTCTGTGGAGTCTCACTTTCTGCGGAAAGTGGAACTGCCTTTGCCTTTTCACTGATCCTTGTCAAATTCAGTAATTGGCGAACCACCAGGGTGTTACTTTAGGTACCCCTGCTACTGTTTCTTTGTTTAGATCTGCTTTCCGGTTGGTGCAGTAAATATGATCTAGTTTTATTTTGGGCGTTTGTTCAGACGAGGGTTTCCCCGGAAACAACTTCTCTATCTCTATGAGGTAGTAGTAAGGTCTGTGTACAATTCACCCTCCCCAGACCCCACTTGTGGGATCACACTGGGTATGTTGTTTTTGTTTTCTTTCGACAGAAACTGAAAAACAAAAACAGAAGAAGATAATGATGACTTCTTGATAAGCAAATAATGTATCCACCATGATCCAACTGTTTTCACTACAGAATCTAAAAAATGCACAATCCCATTACAATTCAGTAAAACAAATCAGCTAGAGCGCAACTATTTTCTGCGAGTTGCTCTTTCAGATCAAGTCGTTTCTTAATCGTATTTGTCAACCTAAATCCCAAACAAAGTAATCTTGCAGACTACAAGCACATACTATAGATATACATAAAGAAACAACAACCAAACCAAAAGCATCCTGAAATTAATAATGCATTGTTGTTTATGGCAAATAAAATGAGAACACGATGAACGAATTTGTAAGAAAGTGTAAAACCAACAACGTTTGTTTTCTTCTTTAAAATGTTAAGTATGAGCTAGCTTATGTTTAGAGGATCCCATAGGGGTATCACAAGAGCTGACCCCAACACAAAAACAGAGATTAAAAAAAGATAATAAAGACGAGGATTTGGAGATGAACATTCAAAGTACCGATAAGGCTGAAGATCTATCTCCAAGGCACATGGCAGACTTAAAAGGTGGTTAAAGGTAGGGCAGTCATTATTACCTTTACAAGTTAAAACAAGGAGGAGCAAAGAGAAGAAGGACATTATTGATCAATGATTAAGAATATATTATTTTGAAATATTAGATCAGTCAATTCTCAGAAATCTTTTGAGAGAGTGATTGATTTAAACAAAAAATATCACTTTGTTCTTGTTTCCCTTTTGGAACCCTTTCAAGATCCCAAGGAAATTCAGATCTATAGCAGTAGGTTAGAGATCCAATGTATCTTCAAAAATCTGGTTGTTTTGGGAAGGCAGTTGGACTGGGCAAATAATTCAAGATTCAGTGCAACAGGTGATAGTAGAGTTGACTAAAGGTAATGTTTCTGTTAACATTACAGCAGTATATGCTAGATGTTTAGCTTAAGAGAGGCTGGAATTATGGGAAGAATTTGAATACATTAGTGGTGTTCCCCTAAGTTGCTCGGACTCAGCAATTTTGGTGCGGCACCCGTTTTGACACGACACTGACACAGGTATGAGTGTGGGATCTGTGTCAGATCCGGTAAATCAAGATCAGGTGTGTTGACCAATAAATCTTGTTATTCATGTTGGTTGTTGTAGGCTTGCGATTTCTATTTAAGAACAGAAGTCGAGAATCAATGATGCCATGGTGGAGTATTACACTTAATGTGTTGTGAAAACTGGGTTATGGAAAAAATTTATAAGGAGAAATTAGGGAAGAAGATGGAGAAGACAAAGAGAAAAGAGTGAGAAACTATGAAGTATTTTATGAAGAAATGGAGGAGAAGACGAGGAAGAAGACGACACGAAACCCAAATAACATTTATCAACTATATTAGTTAGACGGAGATTTCTATAGTGGGCTATATAATAGCCTTTTTAACATTAAAAAAGAAAAACAATTATTAGCTATCAACCTTTTGCTAAAAATGAGATATATATTGCACATTACCGGTGCAACTTTCCTAAAAAATCACACGAGTATATCCGCAATCGGCAAGAGGTCCAGGTGGCCTGTGGCGGGCGGGGAATGACTGGTAGGATTTTATAGGCCAAGAAAAAGGAAACAGGCGATTTCGACAGTTGTTGTAGGTATTAGTCCACGGATTCTGGCGCTGTAGGGGGCTCCGACGTAACTTTCACGAATAATCACACGAGTGGGTCTACAACGAGCCCGACAAGAGGCCGAGGTGGCTCAGCGGCGGTGACGGACGCCTGGCAGGATTCTATGGGACAAGAAATAGGAAATAGACGATTTCGGCAGTTTTCTGTGGATGTTAGCCCACTGATTTTGGCGCTGCGGGGGGCTTCGACGCAACATTCTTAAAAAAATCATACGGGTAGGTCCGAACGAGCACGGAAAGAGGCCCAGGTGGCCGGGCGACGACGGGGAAACTCGATAGGATTTTATGGGCCAAGGAAAAGGAAACAGACGATTTCGGTAGTTTTCTGTGGGTGTTAGCCCACGGATTCTAGCACTGCAGGGGGCTCCGACGCAACTTTCTTGAAAATTCATGCAAGTGAGTCTGCAATGAGCCTTGCAAAGGGCCCAAGTGGCCTGGCAGCGACGGGGGAAGCCTGATAGGATTTTATGGGCCAAGAAACAAGAAATAGGCGATTTCGACAGTTTTCTGTGGGTGTTAACCCACTGATTCTGGCGCTACAGGGGTTCTAGCGCAACTTTCCCAAAAAATCAAATGAGTGAGTTCGCAACGAGCCAGACAAGAGACCCAGGTTGTCTGATTGCGGCGGGGGACCCTGGTAGGATTTTATGGGCCAAGGAACAGGAAACATGCGATTTGGGTAGTTTTCTATGGGAGTTAGCCCACAAATTCTGGTGCTGTAGGGGGCTCCAATGCAATTTTTCTAAAAAATCATACGAGTAAGTCCGCAACCAGCCGGGAAAGAGGTCCAGGTGGCTCGGTGGCGGCGGGGGACGCCTGGTAGGATTTTATGGGCCAAGGAACAAGAAATAAATGATTTCGACATTTTTATTTGGGTGTTATCCCACTGATGCGTCTCCGGCAAAACTTTATCGAAAATTCATGCAAGTAGGTCCGCAATGAGCTCGGCAAGAGGCCGAGGTGGCCCGGCAATGGCAGGGGATGCCAGGTAGGATTTTATGGGCCAAGGAACAGGAAACAGGGGATTTCGCCAGCTTTTTATCGGCGTTAGACCATGGATTCTGGCGCTGCAGGGGTCTCTGGCACTGTAGAGGTCTCTGGCACAACTTTCTCGAAAAATCATATGATTAGGTCCATAATAAGCCCGGCAAGAGACCAAGGTGGCCCCGCGGTGGCGGGGGATGCCTGGTAGGATTTATGAGCCAATAAATAGAAAATAAGCTATTTCGACAGTTTTCTATGAGTGTTAGCCTATTGATTCTGGCGCTGCAAGGGCTCCTAGTTAACCTTCCCAAAAAATCAAACCAATGGGTCTATAACGAGCCCGGCAAGAGGCCCAGGTGGCCCGGCGGCGGCAGGGGACGCCTGGTAGGATTTTATGGGCTAAGGAACAGAGAACAAGCAATTTCAACAGTTTTCTGTAGGTGTTACCCCACGAATTTTGGCGTTGCAGGGGGATCCGACGCAACTTCGTCAAAAATTGATACAACTGGGTCTGCAACGAGCCCGACAAGAGGCCCAGGTGGTGCGATAGCGGCGAGGGATGCCTGCTAGTATTTTATGGGCCAAGCGACAGGAAACAAGCGATTTCAACAGTTTTCTGTCGGTGTTAGCCTACTGATTCTAGCGTTGTAGGGGCCTCCGACACAACTTTCCCACAAAATCATACGAGTAGGTCTGCAATGAGCCCGACAAGAGGCCCAAGTGGCCCGACGGTAGCAGAAGACACTTGGTAGGATTTTATGGGCCAAGGAACAGGAAAGAGACGATTTCGATATTTTTCTATGGGTGTTAGCTCATGGATTCTGGCACTTCAGGGGACTCTGGCGAAACTTTCTCAAAAATGCATAGGAGTTGGTCAGCAACGGGCCCGGGAAGAGGCACAGGTGGCCTAGTGGCGGCGGGGGACGCCTGGTATGATTTTGGTCCAAGGAATAGAAAATAGGTGATTTCAATAGTTTCCTGTGGGTGTTAGCCCACTGATTCTGGCGCTGCAGGGGGCTTCGATGTAACTTTCTTGAAAAATCATATGAGTGGGCCCTCAACGGGCCAGACAAGAGACATAGGTGGCCCGGTTGTGGCGAGGGACGCCTGGTAGGATTTTATGGGCCAAGGAACAAAAAACAAGCTATTCCGGCAATTTTCTGTGGGTGCTAACCCAGGGATTTTGACACTGCAGGGGGATCCGGCGCAACTTTCCCGAATAATCATATGAGTGGGTCCACAACGAGCCCGACAAGAGGCCCAGGTCACCCAGGGGCGGTGGGGAACGCCTGTCAGGATTCTATGGGCCAAGGAACAGGAAACATGCGATTTTGGTAGTTTTTGTAGGTGTTAGCCCGCTGATTCTGGGGCTTCAGAGGACTTCGATGCAACCTTATTGAAATGTCATATGAGTAGGTCCAAAACGAGCACGGTAAGAGGCCTAGGTGGCCCGACAGCAGGGGATGCCCCGTAGGATTTTATGTGCCAAGGAACATAAAACAGACGATTTCAACGATTTTTTGTGGCTGTTATCCCACGGATTCTGGCGTTGCACGGGGCTCCTTCGCAACTTTCCTGAAAAATCATATGAGTGGGTACGCACTGAGCCCGACAAGAGGCCCAAGTGGCCCCGTGGCAGCGGGGGACGTTAGGTAGGACTTTATGGGCCAAGAAAAAGGAAATAGGCAATTTCGATAGTTTTCTGTGGGTGTTAGCCCATAGATTCTGTAGTTGCAGGGGGATTCGGCGTAACTTTCTCAAAAATTATATGAACGGTCTGTAACATGCCCGGCAAGAGGCCCAAGTGGCCCAGTGGCGGCGGGGGACGACTGGTAGGATTTTATGGGCCAAGGAACATGAATCCTACGATTTCGGTAGTTTTTGTTGGTGTTAGCCTACGAATTTTGGTTTTGCTAGAGGCTCCAGCGTAGCTTTCTTAAAAGTTCATATGAGCGGGTCTGCAACGAGCCCGACAAGAGGCTGAGGTGGCCCGACGGTGACGGGGGATGCTTGGTAGTATTTTATGCGCCAATGAATAGGAAACAAGTGATTTCGACAGTTTTTTGTGGGTGCTAGCCCATGGATTCTGGCACTGCAGCATGCTCTGGTGCAACTTTCTCGAGAAATCATACGAGTGTGTATGCAACCAGCCTGGCAAGAGGCCTAGGTAGCCCGGCGGCAGCAAGGGACGCTTGGTAGAATTTTCTGGGCCAAGGAAGAGGAAACATGCGATTTCGGCAGTTTTCTATGGATGTTAGCCCACTAAATTCTGGCACTGCAGGGGGATACGATGAAACGTTTCTGAAAAATCATACTATTAGGTCTACAACATGCTCGGTAAGAGGCGTAGGTGGCCTCGTAGTGGCGGGGGATGCCTGGTTGTATTTTGTGGGCCAAGGAATAGGAAATAGGCGATTTCGACAGTATTCTGTGGGTGTTTGCCCACTAGTTCTTGCACTGCAAGGGGCTCTAGCGAAACTTTTCCTGAAATAAGTAAGAGTGGAACGAGCCCGGTAAGAGGCCTAGGTGGCCTGGTGGCGGCGGGGAATGCCTGGTAGGATTTTATGGGCCAAGGAACAAGTAATAGGGGATTTCGATAGTTCTCTATAGGTGTTAGCCTACGAATTTTGGCGTTGCAGGGTGCTCCAATGCAACTTTCCCAAAAATTCATAGGAGTGGGTTCACAACGAGTCGGTCAAGAGGCCTAGGTGGCTCGGCAGCAACGATGGATGCCTGGTAGGATTTTATTAGCCAAGGAATAGGAAATATAATATTTCAGTAACTTTCTGTGGGTGTTAGTCCATGGATTTGAGCACTGTAGAAGGCTCCGGTGCAACTTTCCAAACAATATCATACGAGTGGGTTTGTACCGAGCTCGGTAAGAGGCCTAGGTGGCCGGACGACAGTGGGGCACGCCTAGTAGGATTTTATGGGCTAAGGAACAGGCAATATGCAATTTCGACAGTTTTCTGTAGGTGTTGGCACATAGATTCTGGCTCTGCAGGGAGCTCCGGTGCAACTTTCTTGAAAAATCATATACATGGGTCCGTGACGAGCCTGGCAAGAGGCCCAGGTGGCCCTATAATGGCGGAGGATGCCTTGTAGAATTTTATGTCCCAAGGAACAGGAAGAAAGAGATTTTGGAAGTTTTCTGTGGGTGTTACCCACGGATTATGGCGCTGCAGAGGGCTCTGTCAAAACTTTCCCAAAAAATGATACGAGTGGGTCCGCAATAAGTCTGGAAGGAGGCCCAGGTGGTCCGGTGGCAACGAGGGATGCCTGGTAGGATTTTATGGGCCAATGATTAGGAAATAGACGATTTCGGTAATTTTCTGTGGGTGTTAGCCCATGAATTCTGGCACTGAAGGGGGCTCCGGCGCAATTTTCTTTAAATATCATACGACTGGGTGTATAACAAGCCCAGCAAGAGGCCTAGGTGGACCAGTGACGACGAGGGTCGCCTTGTAGGACTTTATGGGCCAAGGAATAGGAAGCAGGTGGTTTAGGAAGTTTTTTATAGGTGTTAGCCCACGAATTCTGACGCTTTAAGGGTCTCTTACATAACTTTCTCAAAAAATCATACAGGTGGGTCTGCAACAAGCCCGACAAGAGGCCCAAATGTCCTGGTGGTGCCAAGGGACGCATGGTAGGATCTTATGGGCCAAGGAACAGGAAATAAATGATTTTGGCAGTTTTTTATGGGTGTTAGCCCACGGATTCTGGCGCTTCAGAGGGATCCGGTGCAACTTTCTCTATAAATCATATGAGTGGGTGTGCGACGAGCCCGACAAGAGGCCAAGGTGGATAGATTGGATACGTATCTGGTCAGAGACTGTACCATTGCTTCCTTGAACAAAGACATGGATATAGTGAGAATGCAAGCTTTTGCACAGAAATTGGAGGATCAGAGGCAAAGGATAAGGACACAAGAGTTAGAAAGGGCGCAGTCCAAGAGGGCCAGGTCTACAGGGCAGTTTACATCGTCCCAAGGTGAGCTTAGGCCTCGATTTCCTAATAGACTACCTAGGCCACATCCTCCTACTCTGCAGCCAGTGCTCTACCACAACTTCAGGGGTCTAGGAGCAATCAGTTTGGTCAACGAGGTGAGGTACAAAGTGCACGGAAAGCAGGATATTCGGAAGGCCAGCAAATGACTCCTAGACAACCTTGTAAATAGTGTGGAAGAAGTCATTCAGGCATATGTCGTGTTTGGACAGACACTTGTTATTGGTGTGGTATGCCAGGGCATATGATAAGAGATTGCCCGAGGAGGCGTATGTGTGATATAGCACAATCTACTGGGTCAGTTGTTGCACCATCATCGTCAGTTCCTCCATTAGGTAGGGGTTAACAAGCAACTATGGGTTGTGGTAGAGGTGTTAGAGGGGTAGCTAGCTTTAGCAAAGTCCAGAATCGCACTTATGCTCTGGGGAGTTGGCAAAATTTGGAAGCTTCACCCGATATGGTCACAGGTACATTGTCCATATTTTCACATTATGTATATGCATTAATTGAACCTGGTTCTACACTATCATACAGTACCCCACTAGTTGCTGGGAAGCTTAAGAGAACACCCAAATTATTGAACAAACCATTTGAAGTGTCCACACCAACCG
>JAPFFP010042741.1:0-60556 GCA_026153255.1 Solanum medicagineum
ATGAAATGCAGGTCCCCCGTAAGGGACGTCAGTACGAGATAATGTACTGTGTATGTAAGGTAGAATGTACTGTGTATGGGTCTAACCCTAATTTAAGAGCAAACGATTAGCAATTTCAATTTCAACAATTTTGCTTATCTAGTGTCTGTCTGCGATGGCACCGCGGTGCACCTCCATTGCGGACATGTGTAAATTCAGTCCTTATGACAAGTCCACATCGCGGACTAGACATGAACCTGTGTAAATTCTGCCCAATTATTTTTCTTGCGGTACAACGCTTTTAAGTCTTAGGCCTAAGTGTTCTCAAACGTGAAACACCTATACTTAGCCATATTTCACCCTCATATCATTCTAAACATTCCTCAATTCTCATCCAAACACTTAGCCAAATATTTTACTCCTAAACTCAAGTCTCAAAACTCTCTCTGGATCTAAAGATTTCCTCTCAAGCTTCAAGTCTCCATCTCTAATCTTCATCAAGTTCATCTCCAAAGCTAAGATATGTGATTTTTTTTATAGGTTCCATTCACCCATGATGCCCAAGCTTTATTTTTCTCAAAATTGCATGATTTAAAGTTGATCTACTCATGTATTTTTCTTATTATAAAATTCACTGCACATTATGTTGGGGTTTATGAAATTGTGATTGTTTTAGCATGTTTTGAGCTATGAAACCAAGATCTATTGTGAGATTTGATGAAGTGTTTTGATGTATATTGCTTAAGGATGTTACCAAGTATCTATTAAAGGTTTTACATTGGATTTTCTAGCATGATTTCACTCTTGAATTGCATGGTTTTACACTAGCACAACACACCATCTAAGTGTTTCATAAAATATCCAGTTATGGCTTATTGAAGAGTTGAGGGCTCAATGCTTGTCTTATGAGTTGAATGACTATGTCATAATGAAATGATAATAGAATGACGATAAAATGATGATGAATTGCATGTATGTCTATGATGGTCATATGATGATGAAATGAGAATAGAATCATGATGAAATGATGATGGAATGATGATGAAATGATGATGAAAACAATTGTGTGTATACAAAGGTAAGATGATGATAGTAAGGTATGCATATGATGTATGATGATGACGGGAAATGTAGCTATATGGTGACTATATGATGATAAGAGTAATGTATGTATATGATATTATCTCTATAGTGTTGGAATGTGACCATGCACTACTCGGGGGTTGCGCACTGGGTAACCATCCCAAGTGGTTCGTACCTTGATAACCTATTGAGGGTTTTTACTACGAACTAGGGTGGTAGGGTATGATGATCCATCAACCTATCGGGGGGTTTGTACCTTGATAACCTATGGGGGTTTGTACTCTGGCACCACAGGTGGTAGGGTGCGACTATCCACCAACCATGTTGGGGGTTTGTACCCATCAACATTGTTGGGGGGTTTGTACTCCATCAACTATGTTAGGTGTTTGTACCCATCAACCCATTGGGGGGTTAGTACCTAAACAACCTTATGAAGGGGTTCATACCTCATGCACCTCTACAAGAGGGTGATAGGCCTTGGATTGAACTAATAGTGATCACTCCCTACACTTGTATTATGTTCCATATAAGTATAATTTACTACACACATCTCCCATGCATTCCATATTGCTATATGATACTCATTGCCTATGCTTATACATTTTTAATATGTCACATATCTTTTGTTGCATTGCATCCTACATACTTAGTATATTCAAACGTACTAATGCATACTCTATGCCTCCATGATATTACTATATAGGAACCAAAGCTCCTATTGATTCTCATCGTGGCTAGGTAGATTGTTCAAGATATCTTATAGTGAATCCTCAAGTCCGGGAACAACATCTATTTTCTCTCAAGCTTATGTTTAGACTATGTCTTGTTTGTTTTGATTACCTATTGTCATTATTATGAGCGTGAGCCCAGTTGCTTGTCTTGGACCCCGTTCTTATGTATGTAGTAGAGGTGTTGTTGGACATATTATGTAACTATGTTATGAGCTTCGACTCCTTTTGACTCTTGATGTTGATGTTATGAAGTTGTTCCTTAGTCTCGTTTATCCCGATTACTACTCCTTGCTATGTTTTATTGCTTTTGCCATCAAGGATATGTAATGGTATGCTATAAGGATTGTTTGGGGTTCCTTCAGGTTCCCCATTCGCCAGTCATGTCTAGGCCCTAAGCTTGGGTCGTGACAGACTTGATATCAGAGAACTAGGTTGTTAGGTCCTTGGCGTCCAGCACACAGCATCGATTAGAGTCTTATTCATGGTTATGAAGTGCGCCACAACTATGAATAGGAGGCTATGAGGCGTTCTACCAAATATCTCACTTCTTTATGATCTATGTTGTGCGATGCAGTGAGGTCTTCTAGGGCTTTTTGCTATTCCATAACCGTTACATTTCAGGATATTTCTCAAGTTGCTCGGGATGGTGATATGACGAGTGTGGAGGTTCACAAATTCCATTGGGTGTTGGCCAAAGTGGTGACACAATTGGAAACTCACCTCCATCAACAAGTGATCGCTCCTGAGACTTCTAACGGTAAGAGGGGAGGTAAGGAGGCCAAGAGAGCCCGTGGTAAAAGGAAGTTCCAAAGTTGCAAATGTAGAAGTGGTGGTGGTATGGTGCCTTATGCTAGGTGCCCAAGATGTGGTAGAGGCTATGATGGCCCATGCTTGAGCAGTAATAATGCTTGTTATAGTTGTGGAGAGGAGAGCCACAAGATGATAGATTTCTCTCATAAATGTAATAAGGGTAACAGCGGTGATGGTGGAATGACTTATCCCAAATGCCTTACGTGTAGGAAGTACCATGGTGTCCTATGTTTGAGGAAGACCAATAATTGTTTTGGATGTAGTAATGTGGGTCGCAAACTAGTGGATTGTCCATATGTTCGAAGAAAGTGTAAAGGTGGTCAACCTTTTAATTAAGGCGGTCATGTTGATCAAGTAGCTCAAGAAGGAAACGAGGTGCCCGATGTTGCTACCGGTATGTTGAAACTTCTTTTGGCTTTGATGAGTTTGTATTGATGGGCCCAATATGCCACTATTCCTTTCATTATTCTTTTGGTTTCTAGTGGGTTTCATGCGTGTCCCGAACTCTCTTGGATGTATGTCTCATTGGTGAGCCTATTGTTGTTTGAAAGTTCATAGGTGTTGTTCCACGTTCATATTGCATTAGGTTTTGCCTTTTGACTTGTTGAGTTTAGTGTGGTGGATTTTGATGCTCTTCTTGGGATAGATTAGTTGCATTGGTATTGTGTCTCCTTTATTGTAGGGCCCGTAAAGTCATACTCTGATTCCCTATTAAATCAGTCCTTGAGTAGGGACTTGTTAGGTGGATGCAAAGGGGTAAGTCCATTTCTTGTCATAAGGCATAATTGATCTCTAAGGGTTGCCCATGTTCTTATTGCATAGGGTCTTGTCTTGTGATTTTTAGTTGAACTTAGTTTGTTGGATTGGAGGTCTTGAGGTGGTTCAGTTACTTACACATTGTGTCTCCTTTGATTGTACAGCCCGTAAGGTTGTAACATGATGGTTAAGAATGGCAGATCTATTTTGTTAATTAGAATGAGTTAGTCACTTCTCTAAGCTTGATCTTTGATTCGAGTTTTGTTCCAAAGTTATGATGAGGATAGGTGATATCCCTAAGTGTCTTTTTGGATTAGGAGTGAGCCTTTCAAGTGTGTTGGAGTTGTTTGGTTGGTTTATGCACCAACTATATTTATGGGTTTCATGAATAGGGCCTTTAGTCCTTACCTTGTTATGCTTGTGGTGGCCTTTGGTGATGAAGTATGGATTTATTTAGATCTTGTGCACCATTTCAGGATAGTGTCACAAATCTTGGGGTACGAGGAGTTGTATGCTAAGTATGTCAAGTGTGAAATATGGTTAAAGGAGGTTACCTCGCTAGGTCATGTGGCGTCGGAGGATGGTGTTAATATTGATCTTAAGGAGATGTATGTGAATAGAAGTTGGCCTAGACCTTTAGCTCCCTTGGGTATTAGGAGTTTCTCGAACTTAGCAGGTTACCACCAGAGGTTTGTGAATGGGTTTGTTGTGTATTGTGATGTCTTCCGGATCGGTTTGGGTTGATGCAAGATGGTTAGGTGGAAGTTTGTGTTATTAGATAATTTGAGATACGTGAGAAGGATTATCTTATCTATGACCTTGAGTTGGCCACCGGGGCTTTCGCTTTAAAAATTTGACGTCATTGGTTGTATGGGGTGTATATTGGTATGGTTACCATTCACTAGAGCTTCTAATATGTGTCCACCCAAAGGGATCTTTTCTTAAGACAAAGGAGGTGGTTACAACTTCTTAAGGATTATAATATGAGTGTGCATTATCATCCCGGTAAGACTAATGTTGTAGCAGATGCTTTGAGTAAGGCATCTATGGTTAGCCTTGTTCATGTTGATGGTGGTAGCATGGGGGTGACTAGGTAGGTTCACCGGTAGGCTAGATTGGGAGTTAGATTGAACGAGGTTGACAATGGTGGTGTTATTGTTGTTGATGTTTCTAAATCTTCATTGGTTGATGAGGAAAGAGCAAAGCAAGTTCTTGATCCCTCCTTGTTAGAGTCGAAGGCCTCGGTGAAAGAGGGCAAGATGGAGGTTTTCTCCCAAAGGGGAGATGGTGCCCTTAGGTACTAAGGTAGGTTTGTGTGTACCTTGTGTTTATGTCTTGGTGGAAGAGATCCTTGATGAAGCTGTAGTTTTTCTTATTCTATTCACCCCGGTTCTACCAAAATGTGTAGAGACTTGAGAGATGTGTATTGGCGGGGAGGAATGAAGAGGGACATTGCCAAATTCATTTCAGTTGTCATAGTTATCAAAAAGTTAAAGCCAAACATCAAAGACCGGATGGCCTAAGACGAGACATAAAGATCACTACATGGAAGTAGGAAGAAAGTAACATGGATGTTGGGGTATGGCCTGAGCCTTGAAAGGTTTTTGATTCTTTTTGGGGTGCGGTTGATAGGGTGATGAAATTGGTTCACCTTTCTATCGATTAAGTCTAATTATGGTGTCGAAGAGTATGATAAATCGTACATTCATGAGTTGATGAGATTACTTGAGGATATGATTAGGGCTTGCGTAATAGAATTCATGAGTAGTTTGGATGAACATCTTCCATTGATTGAGTTTGTGGTCTGTGTGTCTTCATAGAGTGTTGAGGAAGATTAGTGAGGTTGCTTATGAATGGGAATTGCCTTGGATATGGTTAGGGTTCGTCTAGGTTTTCATGCTTCTAGGATGAGGAGATGTGTTGGTGAGTCTAGTGCTATAGAACTCTTTGAAGTTGTGGGTGTATGATGGATGAGTTGACTTATGAGAAGGCCTGGTGGAGAAATTGTGTGTACATGAGTGAAGATTGATTAGTAAGGATGTGGTGTTCGTTAAGACTCTTTAAAAGGTTCGTGCAGTCGAAAGTGTCTCTCAGGGAACGGGCATGGAAGCAATACCCTTATCTCTTTCATTCTATTCAAGATTATGATAACACGCCAAGTCCTTTCATGATTCCAAATCTTAAGTTCAGCCTTCGTGTCATTGCATATGGTCTTGTTTAAATTGATAAGTTCATAATGATTTTACCATTATAACGAGATTTTTGAAATGATGCTTAAGGGCATTATTGCATTCTTATGTGGGCTGAAATTGTCATTTTTTATGTCTCTCATATGCGTCTCTTTGACATTTAGGGACGAATGTTCCCAAGAAGGAGATATTGAAACGACCCCAAAAAGTGCCCGAAAATGTGCCTCGAAAGTGCCCGGAATTGTAATTTCCATATATCTCAAAATCCGTACGAGATATAGAAAATCCAACTTCATATTGTTGTTCAGGGGGTCATTTTATGTGGAAGATGGATCTAACCCTGATTTAAGTGCATACGATTAGCAATTTCAATTTTTGCAATCTTGCTTATACAGTGTCTGTCCGTGATGGCACCACAACGTGCCTCCATCGCAGACATGTGTAAATTCAGCCTCCACGACAGGTCTGCGGCGCGGACCAGACGTGAACCTATGTAAATTCTGCCCAATTATTTTTTCTGCGATGTTCCCAAACATGAAAATACCTATACTTAGCCATTGTTCAGCATCCTATCATTCTAAACATTCCCCAATACTCATTCAAATACTTAGCCAAATATTTTACTCCTAAACTCAAGTCTCAAAATCCTCTACGGATCTAAGGATTTCCTCTCAAGCTTCAAGTCTCCATCTCCAATCTTCATCAAGTTCATCTCCAAAGCTAAGGTATGTGGGTTGCGTTCATGGGTTCCTTTCACCCATGATTCCCAAGCTTCCTTTTCCTCAAAATTGCATGATTTAAGGTAGATTTACTCATGGGTCTTACTTATTATGAAATTCACTACGCATTATCTTGGGGTTTATGAAATTGTGATTGTTTTAGAATGTTTTAAGCTATGAAACCAAGATCTATTGTGAGATTTGATGAAGGATTTTTATGTATATTTCTTGAGGGTGTTACCAAGTATCTATTGAAGGTTTTACATTGAATTTTATAGCATGATTTCACTCTTGAATTGCATGGTTTACACAAGCACTACACACCCTCTAAGTGTTTGATAAAATGTACGGTTATAGCTTATTGAGGAGTTGAGGGCTCAATGCTTGTCTTATGTGTTAAATGATTATATGATGACGAAATGATTATAGAATTATGATGCAAGGATTATGAAATGCATGTATGTCTATGATGGTTATATGATGATGAAATGAGAATAGAATGATGATGAAATTATGATGGAATGATGAAGAGACGATTGTGTGTATACAATGGTAAGATGATGAGAGTAAGGCATGCATATGATGTATGCTGATGAGTGGAAATGTAGGTATATGATGACTATATGATGATGAGAATAATCTATGTGTATGATACTATCTCTATAATGTTGGAATGTGACCATGCCCTACTCAGGGGTTGCGCGTCGGCTAACCGTGTCAAGGGATTCATACCTTGATAACCTATCAGGGGGTTTGTACTCTGGCACCACGGGTGTTAGGGTGCGATGATCTACCAATCCATCGGGGGGTTTGTACCTTGATAACCTATTGGGGAGTTTGTACTCTGGCACCACGGGTGGTAGAGTGTGACTATCCCCCAACCATGTTGGGGGTTTGTACCCATTAACCTTGTTGGGGGGTTTGTACTCTATCAACCATGTTGGGGGTTTGTACACATCAGCCCTTTAAGGGGTTTGTACCTCAAAAACCTCATGAAGGGGTTCGTACCTCATGCACCTCTCCAAGAGGGTGATAGGCCTTGGATTGCACTAATAGTGGTCACTCCCTACACTTGTATTATATTCGACATAAGTATGATTTACCACAAGCATCCCCCATGCATGCCATATTGTTGTATGTTACTCATTGCCCATGCTTATGCATTTTGAATATGTCACTTATCTCTTGTTACATTGCATCCTACATACTTGGTACGTTCAAATGTACTAACGCATGTTCTATGCCTACATGATATTACCATGTAGGAACCTAAGCTCCTATTGATTCTCCTCGTGGCTAGGCGGATTGTTCAAGATATCTTATGGTGAGTCCTCAACTCCGGGGAAAATATCTATTTTCTCTCAAGCTTATGTTTAGACTATGTCTTTTATGTTCGAATTACCTATTGTTATTATTATGAGGGTGCACCCAGTTGCTTGTCTTGGTCCCCGTTCTTATCTATATAGTAGAGGTGTTGTTGGACATGTTATGTAACTATGTTATGAGCTTTGACTCCTTTTGACTCTTGATGTTGATGTTATAAAGTTGTTCCTTAGTCCCGTTTATCCTGATTTACTACTTCTTGCTATGTTTTATTGCTTTTGCAACTAAGGATGTGTAATGATATGCTATGAGTCTTGTTTAGGGTTCCTTCGAGTTCTCCATTCGCTGTCACGTCTAGACCTTAGGCTTGAGTCGTGACAATATCATAGAATAATATCTCAAAATATACAATTGAATTCCAGAGTCAAGTGGTACAATAGTTAATCAATATCATAAGCATTTACGATATCTACATAATCCACTTTTCACAATATATAAAAGGCTCAAGTTATCAAGATATATCATAGTCTTTCTGTCACGCCCTGGGAGGGTACCCTAGGCGTGGCCGGCACTCAGAGACTATTGCTAGTCCCCAAGCGAACCACTTGGCCTCATCACATTCATTCAATATAGCTTAGAAAAACTCAGTGGAAGACTAAAGAAGATAAATGGACAATTCTAGTCTCAAGTACCATAATAAATAATAGGCTAGTTAGAAAGAAACTAGCTCAACAAGTCTCAACATCAATACTCAACTCTAGTCTATGAAGCCTCTATCACTATCAAGTTGTGCCAATGAAAGACCTATGACTACCTCAACTCAAAAATAATAAAGCTAACTCAAGTTTAACTCTAATAAGCTAGATGAAAATAAAACAATGATCCTCCGAAGTAAGGGAGGCTCACCAACTCAACTGAATACTCAGATCCTCAACAATGAGAGGCTCACCAACTCAGTTGAATGCTCAGATCTTCAATGATGTGCTTGTTGAGGATATCGATCTATATCATAAAACGATGTTGTCCAAAGGGGACGTCAGTACATGAAATGTACGAGTATGTAAAATGGCCGAATGAAACAGAAACATGTAAAATAATATAGAATTACATCAACTCAGAATATACTCAATCAGAATATCAAATTCTATCTAAAGCAAGAACAAAGAGTAGATAAGTGACCTATCAACCAATCAAACCTCATTAGTCTTTCAATGCAATGGAACTGAACTTAATTCAACTCAACTAAATGGAACTCAACTTAAGTCGACTCGACTCAGAGTAATCAATGTGGAACTTTTTGGGAGTTCCTTTTATCTGCTAACAATCATTTATGAGCAGTGAGTGTATAACAATTCCACTAATGTTGCCACATGCGTTCCATGCTTGCCAAGTAAATAACGAATCGAATCCACTAGGGATCTAGCCTCAACAAGTCCTCTGTTGCTTTCAAGGCCTTTAACTCAAGAGGGAACCTCAATATAATGTAATGGTTCTAATCCACACCTATTCTTGGAAAGGTAGTTAATGAGAGCGAGTTGGATTTATGCTTACTCATTTCGGTGCTCAATACTCCTCCCATGACTCAATGCTCAAAAAACTTCTCATCTCAATCGATTATCGCGATTAGCCTTGTAGAAACACTCATCATCTCATTAACTCAACTAAGATGGGCCTTTCAGCCTAACATCAATCAACTTATGAACTCAGTGTTATTATAAGAACTCAAGGACTCAAATCATTATTAAGAAGAAGTCATTTAGACAAGACATCAAGAACTCAATTATGAGCACTCATAGGATCATCAAGCTCAATTTACTCAACCTCATACTAACATTAAGATTACAGTCAACACACTCAAGTCAAGGATCTAGACTCCATCCCTAGGTTCATTGATCCATGCTTTCACAAAATAGCATATAGGGATGTACTATAACTCATGAAAAGTATTTAATTCAAGTAAACAAGTTCATGGTGATCATCAACATATGAAAATACATGTAATAGATATAATTTTCAAGATATTATTCAAGAAAGTGTTTCAAGAAGAATGTATGGGGACTCATGAAATCTCAACTCCTCTATTACCATCAATGGAGCACATGGAAGAAAAAATTCGATGCTTTAGTTTAGCCTTTCATTCCTGGTGTGAAACTTTTGGACAATCAACCTCAAATAATTCTCCTCGAACTCCTTAATTTCTTGCTCATCTTCTCTTCTCTTCTCTTTAGCCCTAGACTTTTTCAAGAACATAGAAAGGACTTCAAATGGGGTTTAAAACCCTTTTTACGCTTATATCATTTTTTCAGTTTAAAAGGGGTTGAAAAGGTTTGGAATGCCCTTCACAAAATCTGAAAAAATGTTCGCCCAGAAACATGGGGTCCGCCATGCGGACTTGTACCATTTTTGGTGTTTTGCGCTAAAAATTCTTCAAACGAGTTTTCTAATCCTGTAGAAATGTTTTGGACAAAATTTAAGTGTTGATCCGCAGCAGGTACATGTTGCACACCTATCACGCACTTATTCTACAATTTGTCTTCGCATCAAAAAATTATCTTTTGATCTGGTTGCTCTAAAAATCAACCAAGACCACTTTCTCACTCAATGTTTCATGTTGATCGCAGTATACGTCCTCAAATTTGCCATCGGATTATAGGAAGACGCATTATGTGCACATCTCTCCTCTAGGGATTTTTTGGTAATTTTACCGGGTGTTACACTTTCAATAGTTCAATCTTAACAATATACAAGTTCCAAAGCATTCACAATCTCATATGTAATATCTATCACAATATCAAAGTAGGAATCATATGATATGGAGTGAATGCAACGAAATGCAAACAATGCGATGCAATGTCAAGTAATTGTGATGCATGTCTGTCCTATGATATACATCAGTTGATAACCTCAGACCAGAACTCATGGGGGCCACACATGGACCCTGTATCCGGCCGAATCATTTTCTTTTGACATTTACTTTCATATCTAGCTGGAACCATTTTCCTTTTGCTTTTCATTTTTTTTCTAACCTGAACCATTTCCCTTCGACTTTTCATCACAAATGGAACATCAAGCACATAAATATCATCATATCACAAGTATCACATTCATAATTATGAATGCAAGCAAGATGTCCACATAGTTCTTGTATTCACAATTCTCAATTGTTTCATTATCTTTCATCATTTGAGTCATCATTAACACGTTACATAATAATCACAATATAACATATTTAACTTTTCAATTATCCTTGGTCATCATAACTTAAGACAATTCTTCATTTGAGTTCTTACTTTACAAACAATTAGTTCATAATTTCCAACGGTATATCATCATACGTATTTAGCTCAACATTCACACAAGAGATTCAATAGATAATTCCATGTAATGTAATTTAAAGTTCAATAATTAGAACATCACAAAAACTTTAACATTATCAACAATGGCATCACAAGCCCATTTCACGATATTATCTCACAAGTCTAAGTCAACAAAAATGGACATTATCTCATAATCTAAGTTGTACATGTAGTCATTTCCACCTTTCCATTACCCAAATCATATCCACTATAAAAGTTCACTAACCCCCAAATTTCATGTTGAAAGAAAATACTTTGTTAAAATCAACTCACAAGGGTTAGAGCCCACTTCAATAAATAGCCAAATCAACCAAAAACTAGATAATCCACAAGATAACAAGTATTTATAATCCTACAATTATTTCATAAGTCAAGGATTCACTACATTTACAATTACCCAATCCAAAGCCTATAATAGTATAATTTTATCCCATTTCGTGCCACAAATTACCCAAACCCACATACATAGGATAATACAAGGTTCAATCATATTTAACAAAAGGTTAAGAGTCCACTTGCCTTAATCGAAGTGCCAATCAACTGAAGCCCTTTCCCCTTCTACGATACTCCAAAATACTACAATCTCGAAGGTTGAATTGCCAACTAACACACTGTCACAACTCAAAAATTAGCGTGATGGCACTCGTCTTATCCAACCCAGACAAGTCAGCCTACAACCCAACTATAACATTAAAAATGCGAATTTATAATAAAAATGAAAGTTCAATTACGAACAATAAGTCAACGTAATGAAAATTCCCCAAAACCTGGTTGTCACGTGCACAAGCTCCTAATGTATTACCATAGATTCGAAAGAAACACAAGTATCAAATGACATTGTCTCTATAATAAAATAAAATCATAAGTAGGGGTAAGGAGTCAGTTGGGATGGCAAATAGCTACCTCTCACAATCTCCACAGAAAACCTCGGCAAGAAAGAGTAAAAGGTATCATGACAATCCGGGCTTGCAACCTACAGAATTGTTGTAGCAAGGGGGGTGGTACCAAAGACACGGTACTCTGCAAGTGAACTAATAAACACAAAATTAAGTAATATAGAATATCGGTACCCCCAACACTCCAACCAAGCCCCCACAACTATAACCTATGTCATAACCTTCACAATTACACCAGCCGAAAATACTATGATCAAAGCCTATGATAGTATAATCCTCATTTTATCCCTCTTTACAGTGATAAGGAAAAATTCTACAATTTATCAAGTCCTTGCTAATTCTTAAGTGTCATTAAATCAATATCAAAACTAACTATGTAAAGACATAAACAAGTCAAATGATATAATGAATAACCAATCTCAATAGCACTCCATATAATCATAACAAGCCAAAGCATTATGGGATGAAAATGAATGTCGTGAGATGTAATGCAATGTCACGTAGAATGATGCATGTCTGTCCTACGATATACATCCGCTGATCATAAACATGCTGCAGTCAGAACCCATGGGGGCCACACATGGACCATGTATCCGCCGGAACCATTTCCCTTTGGCAATTTTCATTTCATATCTAGTCAGAACCATTTCCCTTCGACTTTTCATTTCTTTTCCTTTTCACTAGCCGGAACTATTTCCCTTCGGCTTTTCATCTTTTTTCTTGGATCATCCAGCAAACACATAGTAAATGCACAATAATCATGTGGAAATAAAATATGCAAGATGCCCATACAAATTCATATATCTAAAAATCAAGAATGGGTAGTTTAGTACCATAAATTTTTCCATATCCTCAATCTCAATACCATCACAACCTTAACCACATCACATCTAAAATTAAGTATCACTTCGATATCAATAACAAATAATCACTATTTCACATATAATAACCATCCATCATTAATTCAGAAGTCAAATATCAGCATAGGATACTATCCAACTCAAAATATTTCAACCAAAGCCTACATAAATCATTCTCAACACCTCACACAAGAAGTACAAGATTCTATATACTTAACAAAGGTTAAGAAATTCACTTGCTTTATATAAAGTCTTGAATCACGTCAATTCCAAAGTTTTTCCCCTTTCTATGACACTCCAGTTCACCAAAATCTATTCAAATATAGCATCATAATTATATAGTGAATCTAACGACACTAAAATCAATTAATTTGGTTAAAAGGGTAAAATGGTCCAAAAATTTTATCACCAAAAAATATCATTGGAATCTAAAAATTTATACATGATAATATTTTCCAAGTGATAAGGAATTCAATGGCGAAAACCATTTCAAAAACGGAGCTAATATGAGGAAGAGATCGCATGTTAAAATTTTCGAAATACATTAAAAATGCAGTAGCAAGATCTGCAGATTTTACCTCAAACCAAGCAACAAAATCAATTTCTGATGTTCCCAATGTGTTCTCCTTGAAAAAATATACAATTTAGCCTTTTGAATTGCTCAAATCCAATCAAACTTGAGAGAGAAATTGTTGGTTAAAGTTTGGGGAAAGTTTGTGATCTTCTCTTCTCTTTCTTGGAGAAAATCTCCAATTTTCGCAATTGTTTTAAAGTGAAAGAACTTGGAAGGATATTGATTGAAAGGATTATGTTTGATTCTTGAAATCTTGACTTAAACGCTTTAGAGTTCTTGATGAAGAATCATAAATCCTGAAGAAGAAGAGTCAAGAAATCCTCTCTTGGGATTCTTGAATTTATTTTCTTGAAAAAACCCTAGGTTATGATTTAAAATTCTATTAGAACTTCATGAATAGATGAAGAAACTCAGGTTGGATAGATTGAAATTAATGAAGATAACTTACCTTGAGGAAGAATCTAAGAAGTTAATCCTAACTTGATGATTTTCTTGACGATTCTTCAAGGTTTATGTTTAGGAGAGAAGGGAGAGGGTTTTAATAATGAAAATTGATGTTTTATATGCTTTGGAGACCATAAATAGAACCCTAAAGCTTTTAGGATAAAAATATCCTCAAATTATAAAGAAACAACGTCATTAACTCATCTAGTGAGGGTCCGCGACGCACTCCGTGCGCGGACTTTCAGACAGCTCTGCAGCTCTTCACTAAAATGGTCATAACTTTCTACTTTGAACTCTGATTAATGCGAAATTAGATGCGTTGGAAAGCTAATTTGAATATCATCGATTTGATATATTATTGGTCATCTAAATCATGATACTTTAGGAGATATGGTCATTTGAAGTTGACCCTTCTATCGACTCATGCGAAAACTTAGTTGCTAGAAATTCTTTGAACTTGGCTTGATATAAAAGATCCTTTATAACTCTAAATCACAAATAATATACTTTAGATCATTAGGAGTTGATCCTAGCATGTATATACAACTTGCAAGATATTGGTTTACCTAACTTTTATAAAATCATACATTAGAATTACAACCTTAAATCAGCTCTCATTCTATTCCTATACTAAGAAATTGACTTTAGCATCTATGCTCAATTAAGAATTCTCAATTAAAATCCTATATCATATGAAGGATGACTTCGTCTTAGCTTAAAAAAGTTGGATTGTTACACACACCGATCGAATGAATTCACAAAATTAGCTCCAAAACAACAAACCACTATCAAGAATGAGATATACGCGTCAAAAGGATTTAATTGATACCCATATTGATAAGAATTTAATCCGGGGTAAGGGTCAAAAATTAGGTTATGTTTTGAAAATCTCAAATCTGGAAATTGAGCTCAAAATCAGGTTTTACACGAAAAATAGAGTTCATAGGTGAAAATCTCATACAACTTGAGTAGAAATTGAGGGAAAATCATCATTTAAAGTTTGAATCATGTTCTTGAAAACCCATAAAAATTGAAAGGTTGAAACCAAAAGTTTCTAGTCAAAATCATAATTTAAAATACTGAAAATAAACGAACTGTGTTTATGAAGCTTACCCAAATGAAAATCCATGAAAAAATCTTGCTCAAAATTGTACCTCCAAACTTTTGGAATTCTAAAAATGGAAGAAAATAGTGTAGTAGTCAAAATGGGGAAGATGGGGTATTTTCAGCAAATAAAATAAAAGAAAAATGAGTTGTTGATCCGTTGACCTGCGTTGACTGTGGCCAACTTTCACTAAACACTTTTCAACATACACTTTTTGACCCCCAGAACTCATCTGGAACCTTATAAATATGAACCAAATATGCAATTATATTGAAAATGACGTTTCGAACGCAATGGATTCATTGGAATTCACATTAGAGCTTCTGAACTTCAAATAGTGACCAAGTCCAACTTATGATTCGAATTTAATTGAAAATGCAACTTTGGGTCCAAAATATCTATTTTAACTCCGAATTCAGTTTTGTCAATTTTTCTTGACCAAATTTTGCATTTCGGAGCTAATGAAATTGCATTACGACACTCGAAACTCAAGTTGCCCTCAAAACTCAAAATTTCAAACTTTAAACCTTTAAAAACTCTTTATTTAGTATACTCCAAATTTTCACAAGGTTTTCAAAATTTGACTTTTCAACTCATCCAAAAGTGACTCAAAGGAACTTTTGAAAAGGCAAAATGATAATTGCATCAAAAGTACCAAAAATGACCTTCAAGGTCATTACATACCCTTACACCCACCCTATTTAATTATTTCTAAATATTCTACTCTTCATACCCCTCCACTTCCACTACCTCTACCATCTCTTCTCCATCCATGACTTTGACACTTCGACCTCTAGTCCAATTTATACAGAAAAAATATTCTTGTAAGATTACTTTGAAAAAAATATTTTTTATAGTTTTAAATTAAATTATTCTCAATCTAATGATATTAATTAATTATTAGTATCTTTTTACCCATTATCTCTATATATGAGTGAAAATAATTATCTAATTACAAAAAAAAAAAACTTTTCAGTATTATATTTTTTATTATATTGTTTACAATATAAAAGATTTCAGATTATCAAAAAAAATTTAAATTTTACTCTTCTCCTATCTCTTAGGTTTAAAATTCAAAAGTAATATTATTTGTATTATCTAATTACTTATTTATATTCTAAAATATAGTTCAAAAATTTTTAAAATTTACTCTTCTCCTATCTCTTAGGTTTAAAATTTAAAAGTAATAATATTTGTATTATCTAATTACTTGCTTATATTCTAAAACATAGTTCAAATCCCCCCCAATCCCAACCCCTAAATCCGTCATTTACATTTTTATACTGTGTTTTGATTTGTTTGTTTTTACTTTTTTCTAATTTAACTTTGAATTAAATTATTTTTAGTGTTCAAAGGATTATCAATTATATACTAATTTGTGTTTAGTCATACTCTAAGTTACATTATTATCTAAGTTATATTTTTGGGGCATGCTTTAACATTCAGTGTTTTGACTTACTTACATATAGTTTAAAAACTATCCTATTGTAATAGCCCACAATTGATTTAGGGCATCTTGGCCCTTTTAGAAAAAATCAAAAATAGTGAGAATATGGCCAAAGCCCATTAGGCAAAAGAATAAAAGAAAAATATAAAATAAGAAGGGATTAGGGGTAACAAGTTCTGTTTCAGCACTTCAAAGAAAAGAAAGTGACAAGAAACAGAGTCTCATTTTCCAGTGAAGAAGTGATAAGGAAAAAAAAATCAAAGTTGTGCCAGTAGCTCTGGAGAAAAAAACACAGGTTCTTTCCCTTGCTTCCTATGAAATAGCACGAAGAAGTATCAATACGAAAAAAAGAGTTAAATGGAAAAGAAGAAGTGGAACCTCTGCTGTTGTAAATATGGCTTTTAAGGTACTTTCTTCCATTGACATAGATGTATATATATTACATGATTTTGATTACCTTATTAGCATATTTTCTGACTTCTCCCTCATTAAAACTGTTGTGGTTATTATTAATACTCACTAAGCTAGCCTCTCACTCCCCGCTATAATTTTTTTTACATAGAATACAAATGGTATTGGTTCATTAACTACAGCTAGCAAGTTGACTTCCATGGTGAGCCTTGCACTAATTCGCGTGGGCTGCAAGTTTATCGATTTGTTATAGAATTTTCTTTAAATTCTTAAAGTCACTCCATAATTATTCTTTTTATAAGAGACATGAGTGTTCTTTTATATTATAGCCATGTGGTTGGTTTTAGATTTTTTTTCGTATTTAGAAATGTGTCAGTATTATTGTGTGGTGATTAGATTGTTGATGGATGTTGGCTTAATTGAGAGATGTTTTTAATGTGTTTCTAATTATGATAAAGGTTAAAAGTTGGATAGGCCTAAAAACAGGGGAAACTCTGCCCGATTTTCTGCAGAATTCTAGTAAGGCTTTCTTTGGGATTCTTCCCCTTACTGCCAGTCATGATGCTAAGTTGGGTCATCACATAGTTGGTATTAGAGCCTAGGTTATTCCTATAACTTTGGAACACATGTTAGTAGTAGAATCTCAATTATAGTTATGTAGCGGGCCATTTCTATAACCATGATTCTACGAGAACGTGATAGGATGTGTTGTGTCTTTCTTTTCCATTCCTCTGTACGTGTGTCCTGATTAGGATCCTATTAGCTTAATCTAACTTGTTTGTCTTATTATCATATGATTTAAACTTGATAATGTGATAGCAGGAATAAGCTAGAGGTCCAACTGACATTAAATGCTTCCTTTGGCATTCAAGCATTTTTGTTTAAAGTTTGGCAATTAATCCGTGCATGATTTCAAAATTCTGTGGATGATTTCAAAAATCTGACTTCATACTCTTGTTCCAGGGGACAAAATTGTGTAGGAAAAAGGTGGCTCTCGATTTTTAGATGACTCGTAGCGAAACATAATTTTCGCTACGGGGACCAGAAACAGTGTGCCTGGGCGATGGAGCCACGACGTGCCTGGGGCATGGCTCAGTGTAATTTGGGCCTCCACGTTTTATCCGCATTATGCCTAAGGCGCGGACCAGTACAAATTTTTCCTAATTTTTCCATCTTCATTCAAGGGCAATTGGGTAATAGCCCGATGCCCATTTTAACAGGAAACCAACCTTCCTTAGCCATTTTCAAATTTAAAACTCTCAAAAACCTTTCCAAAGACTCTCCAAAACATCATCCAATACGCCATTAAAGTTCAATAATCTAAAGAAGCAACTTTGGAATTCAAGGACCCAATTCAAGCTTCAAGTCGTCCTCAAGTTTGTTTTAAGAAAGTCTCAAGTTTAGGTAAGTGGGTCTTCATCCATGGGTCCTTTCACCCATGGAGCCTTAAATGCCCCAAAATAGCCCAAAAAATATGCTTCAAAAAAGCCCATAATCGTAATTTTCATATATCTCAAAATCCGTCGTCCGTGATATCGACAATCCGACTTTATATTCTTGATCAGTGGGCAAAATAGAGTGGAAAATGGTTATAACCCCGATTTTAGAGGACCCATAGTGAAATTTCAGTTTTGCCAAATTTTCAATTTCCAATAGGGGTCCGCGATGCCTCTGCGACGCAGACCTATCATGGAGGTTTGTTAGCACTTCCTTGATTCTCCTGTTTCAGCCTAAGGCATTGGCATCTTGTCCCCTTGCCCATTTATGTTTAAAAACACATATACTTAGCCATTTTTCAATTTTATATCACTCAAGACACTCTCAAAACTCTCTATAGCAACTAAACCAAATATTTCACCCAAATTCTAGTATCTGAAGCTTAATTTCGGATCTCAAGAACTTCATTTAAGCTTCAAGTTCTCATTCAAATCTACATAAAGGAAATCTCCAAATTTGAGGTATGTGGATTTCAACCATTGGGTCCTTTCACCATGCTGCCCAACTTTCCTTTTTATGAAAATTGCATATTCCTAAATTTGTATTACTTATGGGTATTACTTATTATGATTTATGATTACAAATCATATTGGAATTTTTATGAAATGTTGATTGGAAACACATGTATACGTATTTCAAGCTTATACTACGAGATGGTTTGTCTATTATGACTATGTATGCTTCGGGCTATGAAACTATGATCTATTATGATATTTGATGATGGTTTTCAAGGTATCTGGCATGAGGGTTTTACTATGTGTTGGTGGGTTGATTTACATTAGATTTTTTCAGATTACTTCGCTCTTGAATTGCATGATTTTGAACTAGCATTGTGTAATGCCCGACAAAATTACCAAAATGCCTCTAGAATGGAATTATGTGCATGACGCATCTTCCTAAGCTTGGATGGAAAATCCGAAACCAGATTTGCGATCAGTACAAAAAACTAGGTGGGAGAGTGGTCTCGACCTAATTTCAGAGCAACCGGATCAAAAAATAATTTGTTTATCTGAAATCGAGATAGTGCAGGTGCGTGATGGGGTCGCGATGCTACCTTGTCGCGGATCCACACTTATAATTTTTTCAATTTTTTGATGGAGGTTGAATTTCCAGAAATACACAGGTGAGCGACAGGTCCGTGTCGCGGACCTGTTCCTCCGACTTGTTCCACCCCTTCTAGACTTAATCCATGACCTATATAAATTATTTTTGGCCTAAAAAGGTTTTCAAAACCTATTTTAAAGTCCCTTACACAAAAACTAAGTAGAAACCTTGAGCGAAAAAGAGGAGAAAGAGATAGGGTTCAATGGATTGAGGCTAAATTCTCGAGGAATTGATTGTCAAACTCTATACCAGGTATGTAAGGCTACCTAAAGTGTTGGATTATGTTAATCCATGCATCCCTTCACTTACTTGAGTTAAGATCATGAGTATAAATCACATGTCTTAAATCCCACAGTTCTTGAATTTTAATTTCTCATACGAAATTGAGTTTCTTGAAATTATTTAATTCAAGTTATGAGCTGCACCATTGTTAACTTAAATTAAAAAAGTATTTCACATGATTGATGCATGAATCCTAACCTTGGTATTTTCCTTGCTTATGGGTTTAATTAAAATTGTGAACCCAACCTATTGAACAAATTAATGTAAACCTGAGAAGCATGTTTTCTTGCTTCATGTATGTTTTCTTGCTTAGTGTGTGCATGTAATGAGTATCCATCATGTCGTACATGTTGAGCATGCTAATATGATATCACTTGACCTTAATTTATGAGGGTCTTGCATGATGTGGAGTAGAGTTTTGAGTTGCATTGCATGGACGACGGTGCTGAGTTATTAAGTTGTTGAGTAATTTGAGTTGAACTACTGAGAACTGAGTTGACTTTTCTGAGATGAGTTGAGTTAATTTCTATGAGCATGATTTAGTTTTGGAAGGAGTATTAGGCACCGAGTTGGGTGAGGAGAGTCATTGTAGAACTGCATTGCTGGTGGAAGATAGTCGTTTCAGCATAATACTGGCGGCTCTTGTCCAAAAAGTTGGATGTTCTGTTTGGATCTGAGAGAGAGAGAGAGAAAGAGGTTGAGACGTCCTTTTCCGTAGCAAGTTAAGGATGGGTGATGCAACGATGCCATATTCATTGTGCATCCCCAAAACTCATGGTGGTGGGAGTTATGTCTGTTAAAGAAACATCCAAGCAACACTTAAGTTGAGTATATATTGGTTTTTGAACTTAGTTGCATTAAACAATGAGTCTATTTTCTAAAGCTTGATTTCAAACTTAAAAACCTGCATGATTTCTTGAGTTGAATTATGAGATGAATAGTTGAGTCTTGAGTCGAGTATGTTAATGGGTTTGAGCTTTATCGATTTACTGTTAGACTTTTTACATACCAGTACATTCAACATACTGACGCCATCTAGAGCTGCATCATTTCATGATATAGATACGAGAGAAAGAGGACTTCAGCCAAGGCGCACCATTGAGGTTCAGAGTTCTGAGATCCAGAGATTGGTGAACCCTCCTTACTTTTCGGAGGAGCCTATTCTTATTTTATTTAGTTCTTTATTTGTTGAGTTGGGTAGCCATGGCTTGTTATAGTACCTTCTAGATAATTAGAGTATAGGCTTCATAGACCTAGAGTGGAGTATTATCGACTATTTTATATTCAATCTTGAACTATTTTGAGAAACTATTTATAATAATTCTGTCTTTTCTTTAAATGTTATCCTTGAGCATTTCTTCTGTTGTTGAGTAAGGTGTGACGATGAGGCCAAATGGTTCGTTTGAGGACTAGCAATAGTCTTTGAGTGCCAGTTACTTCCAGGGTGCCCTCTGGGGGCGTGATAATCTTGGTATCAGAGCGCAGAGTTCAAGTGTCCAAGGGAGTCTATGAAGCCGTGTCTAGTAGAGTCTTGTTTATGGGTGTGTTGTGCACCGCACTTCATAAGCAAGAGGATATAGTCCATTCGAAAAAGTTTCACTTCTTTCAAAATCTGAATTGTGCGATAGAGCCCCTAAGAAATCTATGATGAGTCATGCGTCGCTCTAAACTTTTTAACCATGATCCATCTATGAGGTGATAGGGACCATAATTTTCAATCTCTTATAGATGAGATCCTTTGCGATAAAGTGATCGAAATGACAGAGAGACTGCACCAGGCTTGAGAGAAGCCGACTAAGCTGCTAAGTTGATTGACTAGAAAGGGTACAATGTTACTAACACGAATCATGCATTTGAGTTAGCTCTGGATATACCTAGACCCTTGTTTTTCAAAAACTTGCTTCCTATGTGTCACGTGATAGAGGAGCTTATGTCTCTAAAGAGTGTAAGGTTACCACCTAACGATGAGATGTGAGGTCTTGTAAACCATAAGTAGAGTTAGTTATCCCTGAGCTAGAAGGTTGACGAGGGAAAGGAGGAGACTAGATAGTGATAGTGGTGATTGATTGAGGCTTATAACTAGGGTAATGTATATTTTTAGGTAAGTAATGTAGTGATAATATGATTCCCATAAGTCCTGACAAAAGGGTGGTAAGTACCATTTGATGTTCATGATGAGGTATAGAGAAAGAGTTATTGTTAGGATGAGTTTGAGTTTGCTCCACCTAGAAGGAGTTTAGGTTAATGTGTCACAGTGGTAGTGAAAGTGGAGTGTAGATATTGGATAGGGGAAAAAAGCACTTTCGATGTGATCGACCTAAATTATGCTTATGACTTTTAAGTGAGAGTTCATGAGACTTATTGAGTTATGAGCTTAGTCAAATAAGGAGATAAGATTGAATAGGTGAGTGGTACTGAGTTATGAGGAAGGGATATTTTGATGGAATACTCGCTATGAGATTTTAGTGGTCTTATTCTCCCTAAGTTTTTACCTAGTAGTTGTAAGTTAGCATTAAAGAGGAGTGTGATAGATGTACATGTTAGTGCTAGACCCTAATCTTGAATTTTGAGGAGTAGTGTGATAGGGGAGATAGCATCGTGAGAGTGGTAGTCTTAGTTGGACATATGCTTTAAGAGGCTTGCCATACTGTATGTTCAATTCAAAAATGTTGATTTTGTGAGGAAGTGATGCTATTGGCAAGGTACAAGTGCCCCTTAGGTAAGATGAGTGAGACGAGGATAACTCAATAGATAAGAAGAGGCATGAGATATGTATCCATGATTGTTTAAAGATGTGTGAAGCTCTAAGTTATGACTGCTATAGGAATCTAGATAGTAAGTTTGAGTTGTCGATGTGGAGTAGGCTTGATGTGGTAATCTTTGTCGTCACGAGTAGCTAAGTTGATTGGGGCTTAGGATAAATGATGATGAGTTTTCTATGATAGTCTGAGTCTTATAGAAATGAGTTTATAAGGGCATAGAAGTTGGAATTCTGCAGGCAAAAAGAGGAGGTTAGATTGTAAGAGTTGTGGGAAGTGGTTATGTAAACCATAAGAATAGCAAATATAGAGAGATTTCCATAGAGACAGGAAGAAGCTAAGAGTGATATCATTGAAAAGAGTCCCAGTGGCTAGTCATATGTACGCGACTATAGCATAACAGAAGAGTTTAAGATATTCTTGTGGGTAGTGATTTCTTGACCAAGTAGAGGTATATGCTTACAACCTAGTAGAGGAAATTGATTTCCAAATTTAGAGAGAGGACCTTAAGAGCTAAGGGGGGAAATGACGAAGTGGTAAACCAGAGTAGATCTTGAGTCTTCAATAGTGATGGGCCAATCAAGATGAGATATCAATTCTTTTCCATCTCATATGATCTTTACCCTTCAGTTGAGGTGATACTTTATTCCCTTCTGATGTATGACCGTCGTACCCATGGCCTCGTCGCATGCACATCATGTTGATTCCCGTTTATGCTGAGTTTTAAGAATAAGAAGCGATGAATTCATTCATTAATTTTGATCTTACCTCAAGGATCTAAGAGCTTCCACTCCTATGTTGAATGAGATGCTACCTAAGTTTTATACTACGTATAGTTCTGTGAACTCAGAATGAGTCTTGACAGATGAGAGAGATTGTACTTCTTTATGAATGTCCTCAGATAAGAATTTTTGATTGAATCATGGTAATGATCTCCATTCCAAGACCTTTGAGTAATCCGCTTCCAGTCCAGATAGAAGTATGGTTGACAGTAAACGAGTTATGGATGATAAGAGAGAATGAGTGCTAATGAATTGTGAATAATGTAGTTGAGTTCCTATCCTTGAGTTGATGCTCCTTTTGAGCCTCTGCGTACTTAAGTATGCAAGTACTTGATGGTATTCATGCCTAATAATGATGTTGGAGATAAAGTTTAAACTCTAGGCATTGTGTTTGGAGTCTATTCATGAGAATGAGTATTACAGCTACTAAGTATTTGAGTCCTTGATGATATTCATGCTTATTTTGCATGGAGAGGTAGTAGTTTGACGTTTTGCCAAAGGTGGAGATGATGAGTTCCTGTAATTCCAAATTATGATGCTGATAGTAGTAGACTGAGGATGACGATAGATGAGGAGGAGTGAGTTTATCCTTATTATGATATTGGTGTTAAACTTGTGCCATGTAGGGATAGAGATAGCAAAGAGGGGAAAGACGAGACATTATAATGTCTAATAGATAGGTAAGAGGGTGATGATGTGTCTTTGAGTGGGAGTGCATTGAATGATGGAGGTAGAATTGTTAAGTAGGCTTGAAGATTCTAAGACATAGTTGAAGTGGTTAGAGTGACAGGCTTGAATGTGTGGTTGTTAGTGTGTGCGTATCAATTATAGACTATTGAATACTTCGTGATGAGGGTTTCTACTAAGGATAGGGGTAGTAAAGAGGACTAGGGATCTCTTAAGGAAAGTCCCTGAAAAATATTGAAGGTTAGCCTTGTATGGATATGATCATCTTAGCAATAACACCTTGAGGCCCAAAGGTAGGCTTGAATGAAATAATAATATGTGGATAGGTAGAGAGTTGAGTAAGGGCTATGAGCTTAAGTTGATGGAGTAGAGTGTCGTAAAAAGGGAGCACAATTGATATGAGGTGCTAAGCTTGACCGTGTCCTTAGAATCTTGCATATCACGATGGTCCCATTCTCGATTAGAGTTGATGACCTCCTTCTTGAGTCCGAGAAATGATTGACAAGGTGTTCGAATTATTCGAATTGCTCAAGTTCCAATGTCCCCTACCTACCCGGCGGTGAGGATTGCTAAGGTATAGCATGAGAAGCTTATGGGATAGATTGTAGGATTGTGACTAACTTACAAGGTAGCACAAGATGACTTGGAGTTAAACTTGACTGTGGTAAGAGTATGTATTAAAACTTAGGCCTTCGCGAGAGTTATGAGTTGCAGGTGATGATGCCCTCTAACAAGATGAGTTTTGTACTCTTGAGTTGGTGTTCACTCATGACTTGGAGTATTTGAGTAGTTAAGTTCTTGAGGTGTATATTCTGGAGTCTGAATAGAGACTCTTGAGATCGATGAGGAGTCGAGAGTTTGATTGAGTGAGTGAGTCTTGACAAGAGCTTTCGATTGTTATTCGTGCCTTGATGTCCATCTCCACTCATCATTCGAGAACGAATGATCCCAAGGGGGAGATGATATAATGCCTAGAGAAATTACCAAAATGCTCTTAGAATTGAGTCGTGCGCATAATGTGTCTTCCCAAGCTCGGATGGAAAATTCAAGACCAGATTTACGATCAAAATGAAAAATTGGGTAGGAGAGTGGTCTCGACCCGATTTTAGAGCAATCAGATCGAAAAATAAATTTTCAATCTGAAGACCGGGACAGTGAGGATGTGCGATGGGGCCACGACGCGCCCTTGTTGCAGACCCATACTTATAATTTTTTTCAATTTTTCAATGGAGGTTGAATTTCCAAAAATACATAGGTGCGCGACAGGTTTGCGTCGCGGACCTGTTCCCCCAACCTGTTCCACCAAATTTCAAAATTTTAAATCTTTTGAAGGGTATACTAGACTTTTCCCCACCCCTTTTAGACTTAATACACAACCTATATAAGTCGTTTTTGGCCTAAAAGGGTTTCAAAACCTATTTTAAAGTCCCTTACGCAAAAGCTAAGTAGAAACCTTAAGCAAAGAAGAGGAGAAAGAGCTAGGGTTCTACGGATTGAGGCTAAATTCTTGAGGAATTGATTGTCAAACTCTATACCAGGTATGTAAGGATACCTAAGCATTGGATTATGTTCATCCACGTGTCCTTCGCTTACTTGAGTTAAAATCATGAGTATTAATTATGTGTCTTAAATGCCATGGTTCTTGAGTTTTAATTTCTCGTACAAGATTGAGTTTCTTTAAATTATTTAAGTCAAATTATGAGTTGCACCATTGTTAACTTGAATTATAAAAGTATTTCACATGATTGATGCATGAATCCTAACCTTAGTATTTTCCTTGCTTACGAGTTTAATTGAAATTGTGAACCCAACCTGTTGAACTAAGTAATGTAAACCTGAGAAGTATGTTTTCTTGCTCTATGTGTGCATGTAATGAGTATCCGTCATGTCATATATATTGGGTATGCTAATATGATGTCACTTGAACATAATTCATGAGGGTCTGCATGATGTGGAGTAGAGTCTTGAGTTGCATTGCATGGACGATGATCCTAAGTTATTGAGTAATTAGAGTTGAGCTACTGAGAACTAAGTTGACTTGTCTGAGATGAGTCGTATAGATGAGTTGAGTTATGATTTAGTCTTGGATGGAGTATTGATCATCGAATTAGGTAAGAAGAGTCACCTCGGAACTACGTTGTCAGCGTAGGATAGTCATTTCAGCATAATATTGGAGACTCTTGTCCCAAAAGTTGGAAGTTCTCTTCGGATACGAGAGAGAGAGGTAGAGGTTGACGCGTCCTTTTCCATGGCAAGTTAAGGACAGGTGATGCAGCGGTGCCATATTCATAGGGCATCACCAAAACTAATGCTGGTGGGAGTTATGTCAGTTAGAGAAACTTCCAAGCAACATTGAGTTGAGCATATCCTGGTTTTCGAACTGAGTTGCAGTAAATACTGAGTCCATTTTTCTAAAGCATGATTTCAAACTTAAAAACTTGCATGATTTCTTTAGTTGAGTTATGAGATGATGAATTGAGTCTTGAGTCGCGTCTGTTGATGGATTCGAGCTTTATCTATTTACTTTTAGCCCGTTTACGTACGAATATATTCCACATACTTAATCCATTTAGCACTATATCGTTTCATGATGTTGATACAAGAGATAGAGGACTTTAGCAAACGCACCATTGAGGTTCAGAGTTTTGAGATCTAGAAATTGGTGAGCCCCCCTTACATTTCAGAGGAGCCTGTTCTTATTTTACTCAGTTCTTTATTTGTTGAGTTTGGTAGCCATGGCCTATGATGGTACATTCTAGATGGTTAGAGTAGAGGCTTCATAGACCTAGAGTGGAGTATTATCGACTAATTTATATTCAGTCTTGAACTATTTTGAGAAAATATTTATAATAATTCTACCTTTTCTTTAAATGTTATCCTTGAGTATTTCTTCCACTATTGAGTAAAATGTAACGATGAGGCCAAGTTGTTCGCTCGAGGAATAGCAATAGTCTTTGAGTGTCAGTTACGCCCAAGGTACCCTCCTAGGGAGTGACACGTTGCACACCCACCAAGTATTTGACAAAATGTCTTGATAAGAATTCTTAAGCTATTGATGATCTATTGCATGGTTTATGAATCAAGTGACTATATGATGATTAAGGGATTGTATGTATGCATTGAGTTCATAAAAGTATCTATAGTATTGCAAGTTGACCACATCTTGTTGGAAGGTGACATGCACAATCACCTTGTTGAGGGGGTGACATGTCTTGACCATCTCATCGGGGGGTGACATGCCCGTACTACCACATCGAGGGGTATGTACCTTGACCACCAGGAGGTGACATGCCTAAATGTACCTCAAAATGCCCAAAATTTTGATTTCCTTATATCTAAAAAAATCCATTAGTTATTTCAAAAATCCGACTTCATATTTGTGATCAGGGGGTCAAAATTAGGTGAAAAAGGGTCTAACCTCAATTTAAGAGCGAAAGAAGAACAATTATAAATTTTTAAGGGACTATTTCCAGTGAGCTGCTCGTGATGCTTCCGCGACAGACCTTAGGCGCGCTTTAGTACAAGTCCCTCTCTGTGTCCTCTCTGCAATGCGGAGATGTGTTTTTCGCCTTGCAGTTTTTCTTGTGCGGCCCAAAATATTGCAAGTGTTGAGCCCAAGTTTCCCAAGCATATTTTCATTTATACTTAGTCAAATTTCATCTTTCTATAATCCTAAACATTTCCCAATACTCCCTAAAACACTTAGCCATACTTTTACTCCAAATTCCAAGACTCAAAACCCTCATCCAAATTTAAGGATTCTCTTCAAGCTTCAAGTCTCCATTGTCAACCTTCACCACGAACTTCTCCAAAGCTAAGGTATGTGGTGTTGAACCATTGGGTCCTTTCATCCATGGTGCCTAAGCATCCTAATATTGCATGATTTAAAGTTGGTTTTACATGTGGGTCTTATATATTGAGAAATTTATTGCACAATAATTTTAGTTCATGAAAGTATGGTTTGTTTTAGCATGTTTTGAGCTCTAAATCTTGCATCAAATATTGGATTTGATGAGGGATTTTGATGTAAATGTCTTGGGGGGTTTTGAAAGGTGCTGATTGATGGTTTTACAATAGATTTCTCGCATGAATTCATCTCTAAATTTCATGGTCTTTTACCCCTATTTCACACCCTCAAAGTGTTTGATAAAATGTCTGGATGTAGTTTCTTGAGGAATTAAAGGTCCAAAGCATGAGATATGATATAAATTATATTATGAGGATGAAATAAGCTTATATATATGATTATTCCTATATGAAACACTGAACTAGAGCCTATGATTAGTTCTATATAAAGTGTTGCATTACACCATGCCTAATCCAAGGGGATAAGAGCCCGAGTAACCATGTGAGGGGTTTATACATCGCCACCTAGGATGATTGGGGCGTGACTATCATCAACCGAGTTGGGGATTTGTACTCAATATCCATGCGAGGGGTTTATACTTCGCTTCCTAGGCTAATGGGGTGTGACAATTATAAACCATATGAGGGGTTTATACTTCGCCACCTAGAATGAAGAGATGTGACCATCATCAACCATGTGAGGGGTTTATACCACACTACCTAGGATGATGGGGTGTCACAATCATCAACCAACCAATGTTGGAAATCTAGGTTGGTGTATTCTTTACATATGATATCTTATATGAGCATGAGTTACTTCAGCATGTTTTACTTATGCATTGATCATACATGTCATATTGCTATACCGTACCTATTGCCAATTATTACACACGTTGATTATAAAGCTTATTTCTTGTTGCATTACATCCCACATACTTAGTACATTAAAATGTACTAACGCATACTCTTGCCTACATGATATCACCATGTAGGAACCAGTGGCCGAGTCGATCATCCTCCTCCTCCACGTGGCTAGACTGTGCTATTCCAAGCTTTTTGGTGAGCCCTCCATTTCAGGGACCTTGGTTTATGTTCTTCCTCTTGATTTGTATTGAGACACTTTCTTATGTTCTATTGACTATGAGGGTGAGCCCGGTAGTTTTGTCTTGGCCCCCACTCTATCCATGTATTAGAGGTGCTTGTTGGATATGTTGTGTATTTACATATGTTCCTTGACACTTGACTCTTGATTATGAGGTTTATGCAAACTTTCCCCTTAGTCCCACTGCCTCTATTGTTAATTTATATGTCTTTTGTATGCTTCCGCGACCAAGGATGTGTAATGATAAGTAAGAGGCCTGTTTAGGGTATTCGGATTCCCCATTTGCCGTTTCACGTCTAGGCCCTAGGCTTGGGTCTTGACAAACTTGGTATTAGAGTACTAGGTTGATAGATCCTCGGAGTCCAACACACTACGTCGAATAGGGTTCTATTCATGGTTGTGAAGCGCGCCATGACTATGAATCAGAGGCTATAAGACCTTTTAGGAAATGTTTCCCTTCGTCATGTTCCAAGTCATGCTATAGAGTTTTGATAAGTATTTCCCCCCTAATGATTGTTCCTTGCAATGGTAGATCATGCCAAATACTAGAGGAAAATGGGCCTAAACTCCCGAGGAGCAACCTACCAATGGTGAGCTCCGAGATACCCTTACTATGCTTGCCCAAGTGGTGGCCAACCAAGTCTAACAAGTAGCCCAAGCCCCTCATGCTACTACCCCGAGAGCTAGGATAAGGGACTTCATGAGGATGAGTCCTCCGATTTTCCATGGGTCAAAGGTGGATGAAGATCCACAAGAGTTTATTGATGAACTCTACAAAATCTTATCTATCATGGGTGTTGGGCTAAATTAAAAGGCGGAGTTGGCGGTGTACCAACTCAAAAGAGTGGCTCAAATTTGGTTTGATCAATGGAAAGGTGAGAAGGGTAATGGCTATGTGGTGCTTTGGGAGGTCTTGAAATTGGCCTTCCTTAATTGATTTTTCTCAGTTGAGCTTAGGAAAGTAAAGTTGGTTGAGTTTATGAACTTGAAACAAGGTGGTATGAGTATGAGGGAGTATGCCCTCAAATTTAATAAACTTTCAAAGTATGCTCTTCACTTGGTGGCCGATCCTAGGTCAAGGATGAACAAGTTCGTTATGGGGGTCTCCGATCTGATAAGTGAAGAGTGTCGGTCTGCCTTGCTAATTGGTGATATGGACTTGTCTCGGTTGATGACCTATGTCGTGCAACTGGAAGAAGAAAAGTTGCGAAACTGCGGTTCCACTATATCAACTGTACTTGAACTATTAGATAATCTTAGTCAATTATAACATCACTATGCCCATCGTTATTACAGAACCGTACGTGAGATTTTCACCTCATACAGCTCCTTAGAGGTCACATATAAATCTAAGGGCCCTTTCCTATTCTTTATCTTGATATTTTTGTCAGATAGAGTCAAAATCGATCCTAAGGTCCCAAATTAGACCAATGCAATTCTATCTGCTATGTTTAAAATTAATAAATAAGTGCTTCTAAATTTGTCTCATCTTTTACAAATTTTAATTTGGCTTTGTTGATTAATAACCTTATCATTAAATAAAATAAAAAAAATATGCTTTATAGCAATATCACATATACATTTCAACCTCGAGAAGGGGCCATGAGGCTAAGAGAGCTCATTTTGAGGGCAAGTTCCACAAGGGTTTTAGACTTCCACAATGTCAAAGGACTCCTCATGCTACGAATAGGAATTTGCAAATGACTTCCTTAGGCCTCAAGGTGTTGGTAGTGTGGCTCTTATTGAGGTATACCCTAGATGTGGAAAGAAACATGGAGGTCCATGTTTGAAGGGTTCTAATGCATGCTATGAATGTGGGGAGCTTGGTAAAAAAAAAATAGATTGTCCAAGAAACTGTGGAAAGGTCCGGGGTGCTAATGCGGTCCCATTGGGTAGAGGTGGTCATCAAGGTTCTGCCTAAGACACAATTGATTCTATGCTCTACATGGGAGGAAAGGGGTTGGTGAAGTCCCCGATGTTGTTACCGGTATGTTGAAAATCTTTTATGTTGATGTATATGCTTTGATTGATCCGGGTGCCACCTTTTCCTTTGTTACTCCCTTTATTGCTAAAATGTTCCATGTTGAGTCGGAGTCGTTGCATGAGTCATATGAGGTGTCTACTCCTATTGTTGCATCTATCATTGCTAGAAAGGTGTATAGAAATCATCCGGTTTTCATCTTGCATGAAATCCTACCTTATGATCTTGTTGAATTTAGATATGGTTGATTTTGATGTTATTCTTGGAATGGATTAGTTTCATGCCTACTGTGCTTCTATTGATTGTAGAACCCATAGAGGCAAGTTTCATTTCCCCAATGAACCCGTCCTTGAATAGGAAAGTCATGATGGTAGTGAGGGGTAGGTTCATCTGATGCATTATAGCCCATAGGTTGATTTCCAAGAGGTGTATGTATCATCTTGTGAGGGTCAACGATGTGGAGTCCAAAGTCCCTTTTATTGAGTCAGTGCCGGTTGTAAATGAGTTTCTTGATGTTTTTCTAAATGGCCTTCCCGATGTCCCTCTCGAAAGAGAGATAGATTTTGGCATAGACCTCCTTTACGACACTCAACCTATCTCCATTCCCCCTTACTATATTGCCTCCGCGGAGTTGAAGGAGTTAAAAGAGCAATTAAAAGATTTGTTAGATAAGGGATTTATTAGACCTAGCCAATCACCTTAGGGTGAACCAGTGTTGTTTGTAAAGAAGAAAGATGGGTCACATAGAATGAGCATTGACTACCGGCAACTCCATAGGGTTACTATAAAGAATAGATATCCTCTTCGAATAATTGATCACTTATTTGACCAATTAGAAGGGGCTAGGTTTTTCTCTAAGATTGATCTTCAGTCTAAGTACCATCATATGAGGGTGAGGGAGTGTGATGTTCCCAATACAACCTTCCTGACTAGATATGGGCACCACGAATTTGTGGTGTGTCCTTTGGGTTGACTAATGCACTGGCCATTTTCATTTACCTAATGAATAGGGTCTTCAAACCCTACCTTTATTCCTTTGTTGTGATTTTTATTGATAATATTTTGATTTATTCCCATTGTAGGGAAGTGAATATGGGCCACCTGAGGGTCGTGTTGCAAAGATTGAAATAGGAGAGATTGTATGCTAACTATGACAAACGTTAATTTTGGTTGAAGGAGGTTGCATTCTTATGTCATGTGGTGTCAGGTGATGGTATAAAAGTGGATCCTAAGAAAACCGCTGTGATTAGGAATTAGCCTAGACCATTGACCCCATCGGACAATAGGAGTTTCTTGAGCCTTGTGGGCTATTATAGAAGGTTTCTGAATGGGTTCTCCTCCATTGCTTCTCCTATGACAAAATTGACTCAAAAGAAGGTGAAGTTTGTGTGGACCGATGAATGTGAGAAAAGTTTCCAAACATTGAAAGATAGACTTGTGTCAGCTCCTATATTGTCACTATCAGATGGGCTTGAGGGTGTTGTTGTTTATTGTGATGCATATAGAGTTGGTTTGGGTTGTGTACTAATGAAAAATGATAAGTTCATAGCCTATGCTTCTATGCAACTCAAAGTGCATGAAAAGAACTACCCCACCCATGATCTAGAATTGGCCACCGTGGTGTTTGCATTAAAGATTTGGCGTCACTATTGGTATGGTGTGATGTTGATGTCTTCACTGATCATAAAAGCCTTCAATATGTCTTTTTACAAAAAATCTCAACTTGAGACAAAGAAGGTGGCTGGAACTCCTTAAGGACTATGACATAAGTGTGCATTACCATCCGGGTCATGTGCATTACCATTCGGGTGAGGCAAATGCTGTGGCAAATGCTTTGAGTCGGGTGTCTATGGGTGGCCTAGCTCATGTGGATGTTAGTGATAGGGAGATGGCTAGAGAGGTGCATAGATTGGCTAGATTGGGGGAGAGATTAAAAGATGTCGGTGATGGTGTTGTTATTGTTGATGGTTCTAAATCTTCTTTGGTTGAGGAGGTGATAGCTAAACAAGATCTAGACTCCTCCTTGCTTGAGTTGAAGGCATTGGTGAAAGAGGGCAAGATAGACGTTTTCTCCTAAGGAGGAGATGGGGCCCTTAGATACCAAGGTAGGTTATATGTGCCATGTGTTGACGATTTGAGGGAGAGAATTCTTGATGAAGCCTATAATTCTTCTTATCTTATCCACCCTAGTTCCACCGAGATGTATAGAGACCTAAGGGATGTGTATTGGTGGGGAGGCATGAAGAGAGACATTGCTAAATTTTTTTCTGGTTGCCATTGTTACTAACAAGTCAAGGCCGAACATCAAAGGCCGGGTGGCCTAACCCAAGACATAGAGATTCCTACTTGGAAGTGGGAGGTGATTAATATGGACTTTGTGGTTGGGTTGCCCAAAACTAGAAAAGGTTTTGATTCCATATGGGTTGTGGTTGATAGGATGACGAAATTGACTCACTTTCTATCGTTGAAGACTACATATGGGGCTAAGGAGTAAGCAAGATTGTACATCCATGAGTTAGTGAGGTTTCATGGGGTTCTTTTGTCCATTATATTGGATCGTGGTGCACAATTTACTTCACACTTTTGGAGATCTTTTCAAAGGGGTCTTGGTACCAAAGTTAACCTTAGTACAACCTTCCACCCTCAAACGGATGGACAAACTGAAAAGACGATTCAAATATTTGAGGATATACTTATGGCTTGTGTCTTGGAGCTTAAAGGTAGTTGGGATGACCATCTTCCGTTGATTGAGTTTGCTTACAACAATAGCTGTCACTCTAGCATTAGTATGGCTCCTTTTGAGGCTCTTTATGGAAGACATTGTGGATAACCGATAGGTTGGTTTGAGGTTTGATCGGTGGCTTTATGGATACTCTTGAGAAGGTTAAGATGATTAGGGAAAGGTTGAGAATAGCCCAAAGTCGTCAAACATCCTATGCTGATATAAGAAGAAGAGACCTAGAATTCCATGTGGATTGGATTTATTTGAAGGTTTCTCCAATGAAAGGTGTGGTCTATTTTGGCGAAAAGGGGAACTTGAGTCCAAGGTAGGTTGGTCCTTATGAGGTGATAAAGAGGGTTGGCAAGGTAGCTTATGAATTGAAGTTGCCTATTAAAATGAATTTGGTCCATCTTGTATTTCAAGTCTCTATGTTAAAAAAATATGTTAGTGATGCCAATGCCATTATGCCTCTTGATGATGTGAGTATTGTGGATGATAACATAACTTATAAGGAGGTTCCAATTCAGATCTTAGATAGGCAAGTAAAGAGATTGAGGAACAAAGAGGTAATATCCATTAAGGTCCTTTGAAGGAACCAACAAGTCGAAAGTGCTACTTGGGAGGCCGAAGCGGACATGCAAAAGAGGTATCCTTATCTTTTTCACTCCACTCAAGCCTAAGGTACTAATCCTAAGTTTCATATGTGACTTCAAGTCTTACATTTCAACCCCTATGTCATTCATATGCACTCATGTTCAAGTTGGTAAACTTATGATGATGTTACACTTATATTGAGATTTTGAAAATGGTGTTTTACATGTTATGTTGCATGCTTGTTGGGATTGATTTGTTCATGATAAATCTTGTCTTGTATGTCTCTTTTACATTCTGGGATGAATGTTCCCAAGAGGGAGATATTGAAATGACCCCGAAAATTGCCCAAAAATGTGCCTCAGAATGCCCGGAATTTTGAGTTTCTTATATCTAAAAATATCCTTTCGTTATTTCAAAAATTTGACTTCATATTTGTGATCATGGGGTCAAAATTTGGTGAAAAAGGGTCTAACCTCGATTTAAGAGCCAAAGAATAGCAAATATAAATTTTTAAGGGACGATTTCTAGTGAGTTGTTCACCATGCTTCCGCGACACGCCTTGGGCGCGCTTTAGTACAAATCCCTCTCTGTGTGCTCTCTGCGATGCGAAGATGTGTTTTTCGCTTGACAGTTTTTCTTGTGCGGCCCAAAATATTCTAAGTGTTGGGCTCAAGTTTCCCAAATGTGTTTTTGTCTATACTTAGTCAAATTTTACCCTTACATCATCCTAAACATTTCCCAATACTTGCCAAAACACTTAGCCATACTTTCACTCCAAATTCTAAGACTCAAAATCCTCATCCAAATTTAAGGATTCTCTTCAAGCTTGAAGTCTCCATTGTCAACCTTCCTCAAGAACTTCTCCAAAGCTAAGGTATGTGGTGTTGAACCATTGGGTCCTTTAGCCCATGGTACTTAAGCCTCCTTTTTGCTAATATTGCATGATTTAAAGTTGGTTTTACATGTGCGTCTTGTCTATTGAGATATTTATTGCACAGTGATTTTAGTTCATGAAAGTATGGTTTGTTTAACATGTTTTGAGCTCTAAATCTTGGATCAAATATTAGATTTGATGAGGGGTTTTGATGTGAATGTCTTGGGGGGTGTTGCAAGGTGTTGATTTTGATGGTTTTACAATAGATTTTCTTACATGATTTCATCTCTAAATTGCATGGTCTTTTACCCCCATTTCACACCCTCAAAGTGTTTGATAAAATGTCCGGATGTGGTTTCTTGAGGAATTAAAGGTCCAAAGCATGAGATATGATATGAATGATGTTATAAGGATGAAACGAGCTTATGTATATGATTATTCCTATATGAAACATTGCATTAGAGCATATGATGAATTCTATATAAAGTGTTGCATTAGACCATGCCCAATCCGGGGGGGAGGGGGGGTAAGAGCCAGGTTAATCATGTTAGGGGTTTATACTTCGCCACCTAGGATGATTGGGGTGTGACCATCATCAATCAAGTTGGGAGTTTGTACTCAACAACCATGTGAGGAATTTATACTTCGTCACCTAGGACAACGGGGTTGTGACAGCATCAACCAATTGAGGGGTTTATACCACACCAGCTAGGATGATGGGGTGTCACCATCATCAACCAACCAGGGATGGAATGCTAGCTTGGTCTATTCTTCATATATGATATCTTATATGAGCATGAGTTACTTAAGCATGTTTTACTTATACATTGATCATTCTTGTCATATTGCTATATTGTACCTATTGCCTATTGTTATGCATGTTGATTATGAAGCTTATTTCTTGTTGCATTGCATCCACATATTTAATAAATTCAAATGTACTAATACATACTCTTGCCTATGTGATATCACCATGTAGAAATCGATGCCCGAGTCAATCATCCTCCTCTTCCACGTGGCTAGATGGTGCTACTCCAAGATTGTTGGTGAGTCCTCCATTTGGGGACCTTGGTTTATGTTCTTCCTCTTGATTTTTATTGGGATACTTTCTTATGTTCTATTGACTATGAGGGTAAGCCCGGTAGTTTTGTCATGGCCCCAGCTCTATTTATGTATTAGAGGTGCTTGTTGGGCATGTTGTGTACTTATATATGAGCTTTGACTCTTGACTCTTGATTATGAGGTTTATGCAGACTTTTCCCTTAGCCGCATAGCCCCTATTCTTAATCTATATTTCTTTTGTATGCTTCCGCAACTAAGGGTGTGTAATGACAAGTTAAGAGGTTTGTTTGGATTTCCTTCGGGTTCCCCATTCGCTGTGTCACATCTAAGCTTAGGCTTGGGTCGTTACAGTACTACCACATTGAGGGGTAGGTACCTCAATCACCTTCCAAGGGGCTGACATGCATTGGATTCCGAGTAATAGTTGCTTGGTATATGATTATGGTCTTCTTGCACACTTGTATTATGTTCTATCCGAGTAATAGTTGCTTGGTATATGATTTACAAGCATGTTTTACTTCAAGCATTGATCATGCATGCCATATTGATATTATACCCATCCATTGCTAAATAATTATGCATCTTGACTATATTGGCTTATGTCTTGTTGTATTGCATCCTACATACTTAGTACATTCAAATGTACTAATGCATGCTCTATGCCTACATGATGTTACCATATAGGGATCGGAGCTCCTCACGATCATCCTCCATATGGCTAATTAGGCATCTTGAAGATAAGCTTTTGGAGTCCTCAAGTTCGGGGACACTAGCTATGCTACTCTTGTTTTTGTTATCTCTTTATGTTGAACATTTGGTACTATGAGGGTGAGCCCGGAAAGTGTCTTGGCCCCCACCTAATATATGTTATAGGTGTTGTTTGAACAATTGATGTAATTACGCAATGATCTTGACTCTTTAATGTTTTATGATTATCCAAGAATCCCCTTAGTCCCGTTTCCCTTCTTTATGTCTCTTGTTGTTAATGTTTTGCTTCCACGACTAGGATGTGTGATTGATATGCTAAGAGGCTTGTTTGGGGCTCCTTCGGGTTTTCCATTCGCCATGACATTTCTAGGCCTATCACGACCAAAGCCTAAGGCCTAGACGTGACACGACGAATATGGAACCTGAAAGGACCCCAAACAAGCCTCTTCACATATCATTACACATCATTGGTCGCAGTAGCAATAAAAAAACATAATTGAATTACAAATAGGGGAAAAGGGACTAAAGGAAGGATTTTATAACATAAATATCAAACAAGAGAGTCAAGGCTCATGGCATAAATACATAACATGTCCAACAACACCTCTAAATGTAGAACCTAGCGGGGGCCAAGATATACAATAGGGCTCACCCTCATAGTCAATAAGAAACATATATCAAGAAAAGAGAGTCTTAATACATACCATAAGAGTGTAGTCATTGTCCCCGGAATGGAGGACTAACCAACTAACTTGAGATAGATCGTACTAGCCATGTGGAGGAGGATGATCAAGTGGCAATCTGGTTCCTACATGGTGACATCATGTAGGTATAGAGTATCATTAGTACATTTGAATGTACTAAGTATGAAGATGCAATGCAACAAGAGATAACCAACATAATAGAGATGCATAAGCATAGGCAATGATTAGGATATAACAATATGGCATGCACGGAAGATGCTTGAAGTAAATAATGGTTATATAGATCATAATACATGTACCAGAAGAGACCATTGTTATAGAATTCATAGTCTATTGAGGTACCAACCCCTCAATTGGTTGGTGCATCACTGCACCCAACCACCCATGGTGATTGAGGTACCAACCCCTTAATTGGTTGGTGGATCATTGCACCCTACCACCCATGGTGATTGAGGTACCAACCCCTCAACCCGGTTATCAAGGTACAAAACCCTCGACATGGTTACCAAGATACACACCCCTCAACATAGTTACCCAGGCTCACAGCCCACCGAGTAGGGCATGGTCAATTCTCAAAATGATATAGGAGAATATCATAAACATACATTGAAACGACATGTTAAAAGTCGTTTGGAGGAATCAACAACTTGAAAGTGCTACATGGGAGGCAAAATCGAACATGCAAAAATGATACTCTTATCTTTTCCACTCTACTCAAGCCTAAGGTACTAATTCTAATTCCCCTATGTGATTTCAAGTCTAAGTTCAGCCCATGACATTTGCATGCATTCATGTTCAGATTAACAAGTTCATTATGATTTTACAATTATGTTGAGATTTTTGAAATGATGTTTAAGTGCATTGTTGCATCCTTATGTGGGCTGAACTTGTCATGTTTACGTCTCTCATATAAGTTCCTTTGTCATTCGGAGATGAATATTCCCAAGGGGGAGATATGTAAATGTCCCCAAAAAGTGCCCAAAATGTGCCATGGAAGTGCTTCACATCGTAATTTCCATATATCTCAAAATCTGTGCATGATATTGAAAATCCGACTTCATATTCTTGATCCGGGGAAAAGTTGAGGGGGCAATGGGTCCACCCCCAATTTTAGAGCAAACAAGTCACAATTTTGATTTTCTATAAATCCCTTATCTAGTGTCTGTCAGTGATGGAGCAGTGACACGCCTCCATTGCGGACCAATGTAAAAAAGCCTCCGCAATAGGTTTGCATTATGGACCACATGCGGACTTGTATATTTTGTTGCCAGTTATTTTTATCTCGGCCCAAGGCTTTTGGATCTTGGGCCTAAGCCTTCACATGTGTAAAAATACCTATACTTAGCCATATTTCATCTTCATATCATCCAAGACATTCCCCACTACTCTCTTAAACACTTAGACACCTCAAAATTCAAGGGTCCAAGTCTCTTCCGAATCTTAAGTGATTCATTCAAGCTTCAAGTCTCATTTAATCTTCACCAAGGAGTTCCCCAAAGTCAAGGTACGTGGGTTTCATTCATGGGTTCCTTTCACTCATGAAGCTTAAACTTTCTTTTTACTTAAATTGCATGATTTTAAGTTGATTTACTTATGGGCCTTACTTACTATGAACTTGACTATGAACTATGTTGGGTTTCATGAAATTGTGACAGTTTTAGCATGTTTTAAGCTATGAATCTAAGATCTATTGTGGGATTTGATGAAGGATTTTTGTGTATATTACTTGAAGGTGTTACGAAGTACTGAATTGATGATTTTACATTGAATTTTATTGCATGATTTTATCCCTAAATTACATGATTTTACACTAGCTCTATACACCCGCTAAGCGTTTGTTTAAAATGTCCGTTTATGGTTTTTCGAGGAATTGAAGGTCCAATGCATGTCTTATGAGTTGAATGACTTTATGATGATGAAAGAAATGTATGTATATGATATTCTTCTATATAGTGTTGGAAATTGACCATGCCTGATTTGGGGGGTTAAGAGCCCGGGTAACCATGTTGAGAGGTTTATACCTTGATTACCATGTTGAGGGGTTTGTACCTCAATCAGCAGGGGTGGTAGGTTGCAATGATCCACCAACCAATCAAGGGGTATTTACCTTGATAACCTGGTTGAGGGGTTTGTACCTCAATCACCAAGGGTGGTAGCTTGAGATGATCCACCAACCAATCAAGGGATTTGTACCTTGATAACCTATGAACTCTATAATGATGGCCTCTTCTTGCACATGTATTATGTTCTACGTAAGCATGATTTACCTCAAGCATCCTCTATGCATGCCATATTATTATATGCTACTCATTGCCTATGCTTATGCATTTTCACTATGTTCTTTATCTCTTGTCATATTGCATACGACATACTTAGTACATTCAAAGTTACTAATGCATACTCTATGCCTACATGATGTCACCATGTATGAACTGAAGCCCCACTTGAGCATCTTTCTCCATGTGGCTAGTACGATTTCTCTCAAGCTAGTTTGTGAGTCCTTCATCCCGGGGACAATGTCTATGATCTTATGCTATGTACTAAGAATTTCTTTCTTTTATGTATGTATTGACTATGAGGGTGAGCCTGGTAGCTTGTCTTGGCCCCCACTCCTATCTAAGTATTAAAGGTGTTATTGTACATGTTATGTATTAAGCTATGAAAGACTCCCTTTTTCCTTATTTCTAATCTAATTACGTCATTTAATTGCTTCCGCGACCAAGGATGTGTAATGATATGTTAAGAGGCTTGTTTTTGGTTCGTTCGGGTTCCCTATTAGCCGTGTCACGTCTAGTCCCTAGTCTTGGGTCATGACATACATTCCTTTTATCATCATATACTCATTCAACTCATAAGACATGCATTGGACCTTTAATTACTCAAGAAATCATAATCGGACATTTTATCAAACACTTGACGGGTGTGTAGTGCTAGTGTAAAATCATGCAATTCAAGAGTAGAATCATGCTAGAACATTCAGTATAAAACCATCAATAGATACTTGGTAACACCCTCAAGCAATAGACATAAAAATCATTCATCAAATCTCACATTAGATCTTAGATTCATAGCTCAAAACATGCTAAAAATATCATAATTTCATGAAACCCCAACATAGTGTGGAGTGAAATTCATAATAAGTAAGACCCATGAGTAAATCCACTTTAAATCATGCAATTTAGGAAAAAAGGAAGCTTGGGCCCATGGGTGAAAGGACTCATTGGTTGAAACCCACCCGTATATTTGGAATTCCTTGATGAAGATTTTAATGGAGACTTAAAGCTTGAGTGAAATCCTTAAGATTCGGAAGAGATTTGGATACTTGAATTTTGAGGTGAAATTTGTCTAAGTGTTTGAGTGAGTATTGGGGAATGTCTTGAATGATATGAGGGTGAAATATGGTTAGATATAGGTATTTTTACGTACGGGGAGATTTAGGCCCAAGACCCAAAAGCCTTGGTACGAGATAAAAATCACTACCAACAAAATACACAAGTTCGCGTCTGGGGGGCAAGCCTTCAAGACACGACTTCAAGCTGTTAGTATGACTACCAGTCTCCTAGGGAAAGGATTTTTGCTCATCCCACAAAAGGCAAGAAGCAGTTTTCTTTTGATCGACAGAATCAATCGTACTTCTAACTAAAGGTGAACAGTCGGCATTGCAAGCAAATAGAACTTTCATCTCTGATCGATGTCTTTTTCAGGTCTATCCTCCCTCTCTATCTATCCAAGAGATGGAAGGGAACTTCTATATTTCTACGAGTTGATGGTGTTGATTTACTTCGCCTAAAGGGAAGAAAATTTTTGAGCCGAACCATACCACATAGTGCCGAAAACAACAAAAGCTGCAAAAAAGTGACTTCCGCATAGAATGGGGATTCTTCTCTATCCCCACACAGGCTTTGCAAGACCTGACATAGAGCCAGGTGATTAAATTCAAAGGGTTTCGCTCGCCACAGCAGAGTGTTTTGCCCATGCTGCTATGTAGCAGTTCAATGAAAATAACATGGATTTCGCGCAAATCTGTGAATGTAGACCTATTACGAAGGCAAATTTTACACTAGTCTGCAACGATAGTCGTTGTGGTACGATCGCGGATCGCCACTATTTTACGCAAACTTGGGAAAATCATATTTCGCTATGGTTGCTCTAAAATTGGGGTTTGAACCATCTCCCACTCAATTTTTCCCCCTAGTCAAGAATATGAAGTCAGATTTTTGATATCATGCATGAATTTTGAGATATATGGAAATTACGATTGCGGGCACTTTCGAGGCACATTTTGGAGTCGTTTCAATATCTCCCCCTTGGGAACATTTTTCCCCGAATATCAAACAAACGTACATGAGAAAGGTAATCATGAAGAAATCTGCCCCAACAAGAATGCCACAATACACTTAAACACCATTTTTAAAATCTTAACACAAGTGACAAAATCATCATGAACTTGTTAAACATCAATGCATATAAATGACATAGGAGATGAAGCATAAGACTTGAAATCATAAATGGAACTGACGTGTTATCATAAGCTTGAATAGAAAGAAGAGATACGGATATTGCTTCTCCATGCCCGCTCCGACTCCTTGAGAGACATTTTCGACTTGACAATTCTTCCAAAGGGCCTTAACAGAAGCCACATCCTTGTTCCTCAACCTCTTCACTTGTCTATCCAAAATCTGAACCAGAACCTCTTATCAAATACTTAGAGGGTGTGTGGTGCTAGTGTAAAATCATGCAATTCAAGAGTGAAATCATGCTAGAAAATTCAATGTAAAACCTTCAATAGATACTTGGTAACACCCTCAAGCAATATATATCAAAACCCTTCATCAAATCTTACAATAGATCCTGTTTTCATTGCTCAAACATAGCAAAACAGTCATAATTTCATAAACCCCAACATAGTGTACAGTGATTTTCATAATAATAAAGACTCATTTGTAAATCAACTCTTAAGTCATGCAAATTAGAATAAAGGGAATCTTGGGTATCATGGGTGAAAGAAACCCATGGAAGAAACTCACATACCTTTGCTTTGGAGATGAACTTGATGAAGATTGGAGATGGAAACTTGAAGCTTGAGTGCAAGTCCTTGGTATCGAAAAGGGGTTTTGAGACATGATTTTGGAGTAAAATATTTCGCTAAGTGTTTGAATGAGTATTAGGGAATGTTTACAATGATATGAGGGTGAAAAATGGCTAAGTATAGGTATTTTCATGTTTGGGAATACTTAGACCCAAGACTTAAAAGTCTTGGACCAAAGTAAAAAATCTACACCAGTTTTAGCACTGGTGCGCGTCGCGAAAGGGACGCGTAAATCCCACTGGAAATTGCATTTTTGGAAAATTGAAGTTCCTAATCATTTGCTTTTAAATCGGGGTTAGACCCATTTTACACTCAAAATGATCCAGTGAACAAGAATATGAAGTCAGATTTTTTATATCGCACGCGAATGTTTAGATATATGGAAATTACGATTCCGGGCACTTTCGAGGCACATGTTCGGGCACTTTTTGGGGTCGTAACAATATCTCCCACTTGGAAAAGTTCGTCCCCAAATGTCAAAGAGACGTATATGAGAGACTCAAGCATAACAATTTCATCCTACATAGAGATGCAACAATGCACTTAAACATTATTTCAAAAATATCACCATAAGTATAAAATCATCACGAACTTGTCAATTTAAACATGAACATATGCAATCACATGAAGGCTAAACTTAAGAGTTGAGATCATATAAAGGACTTAAATCAGTACCTTAGGCTTGAGAGGAGTGGAAAAGGTAAGGATATCACTTTTGCATGTCCATTTCGGGCTCCCAAGTAGCACTCTCAACTTGCTGATTCCTCCAAAGGACCTTAACGGAAGCCACCTTTTGTTTCTCAACCTCTTCACTTGCCTATCCAAAATCTAAACCGGAACCTCTTCATATGTCAAATTATCTTCAACCATACCACAACATCAAAAGGCACGAAAGCATTCTGATCACCCATATATTTCCTCAACATAGACACATGAAACACTAGATGAACCAAATCCATCTCACTAGGCAAGTCCAACTCATAAGCTACATTGCCAACCCTTCTTATCACCCTATAAGGACCCACATACCTTGGACTCAACTTGTCCTTTTTACAATAATGGGCCATACCCTTCATGGGTGATACCTTTAAATAGACCCAATCATTAACGTTGAATTCAAGCTCCCTTCTCCTCACACCGACATAAGACTTTTGATGACTTTGGGCCGTCTTCAACCTTTCTCTAATCATCCTAACTTCTCAAGAGCCTCCATAACCAGATCTGGTCCTAACAAGGCCACCTCACCAACTTCAAACCACTCCACCAGTGATCTACAATGTCAAAAGGAGCCATATCAATGCTAGATTGATAGCTATTATAGTAGGCAAACTCAATCAACGGAAGATGATCGCCCCAACTACCTTTAAGCTCCAACACAAATTCTCCAAACATATCCTCAAGGGTTTGGATGGTCCTTTCAGCTTGACCATCCATTTGAGGTTGGAAGGTCGTAGAAAGCTTAACCCTAGTACCAAGAACCCTTTGAAGGACCTCCAAAAATGTGTGGTGAATTGTGCCCCACGATCCGATATAATGGACAAAGGAACCCCATGCAACCTTACCAAGTCATGAATGTACAATCTTACATAATCTTCAGCCCTATATGTGGTCTTAACCGGTAGCAAGTGAGCCAATTTTCTCATCCTATGAACCACAATCAAAACCCTTTCTAGTCTTGGGCCACCCACCACAAAATCCATATTAATCACCTCCCACTTCCAAGTAGGAATCTCAATGTCTTGAGTTAGGCCACCCGACATTTGATGTTTGGCTTTGATTTTCTGACAACTATGACAACCGTAAATGAATCTGGCAATGTCTCTCTTCATGCCTCCCCACCAATACACACCCCTCAAATCTCTATACATTTTGGTGGAACCTGGGATGATAGAATAAGAAGATTTATGGGCCTCATCAAGGATCTTTTCTATCAAGGCATCAAGACACGGTACACACAATCTACCTTGGTACCTAAGGGCACTATCTCCCCCTTGGGAGAAAACCTCCACGTAGCCCTCTTTCACCAAGGCCTTCAATTCTAATAAGAAGGAGTCAAGATCTTGCTTTGCTATCACCTTATCAACCAAAGAAGACTTAGAACCATCAACAACAACCACACAAATATTACCAACCTCTTCCAACCTAACCCCCAACCTAGCCAACCAATGCGCCTCCCTAGCCACCTCTTTATCACCACCATTAACATGAGCTAGGCTATTCATAGACACCCTACTCAAGGCATCCACCACCACATTTGCCTTACCGGGATGGTAATGCACACTCATATCATAGTCCTTAAGAAGTTCTATCCACCTTCTTTGTCTCAAGTTGGGATATTTTTGAGTGAAGATATATTGGAGGCTCTTATGATCGGTGAACACATCAACATGCACCCCATACAAATAATGTCGCAAAATTTTCAAAGCAAATACTATGGCGGCCAATTCAGGATCATGAGTAGGATAATTCTTTTCATGTACATTGAGTTGTCTAGAAGCATAGACTATGACCTTACCATTTTGCATCAACAAACAACCCAAACCAACCCGGGGAGCATCACAATACACAACAAATCCCTCAAGCACATCCGGTAGTGACAATATAAAAGCAGTCACAAGCTTATCTTTCAATGTTCGGAAGATCCTCTCACATTCATCGGTCCACACAAACTTAGCCTTCTTTTGTGTCAATTTTTTTACAGGGGAAGCAATAGAAGAGAACCCATTTACAAACCTCCAACAATAACATCCTAGGCCTAAGAAACTCCTAATGTCCGACAGGGTCAATGGTCTAGGCCAACTTCTAATCACATCGATCTTCTTAGGACCCGCCTAAATACCATCACCCAATGCCATATGTCCTGGGAAAGAAACCTCCCTCAACCAAAATTCACACTTTTCATATTGAGCATACAATTTCTCCTCCCTCAATCTTTGCAACACAACCCTCAAATGAGCCCTATGCTCCTCATCACCACGAGAATAGATCAAAATATCATCAATGAAGACCACAACAAAGTAATCAAGGTAAGGTTTAAAGACCTTATTCATTAGGTCCATAAGAATGGTCGGTGCATGGACAACCCAAAAGACATCACCACAAATTCATAATGCCTGTACCTAGTCCGGAAGGCTATCTTGGGAATACCACACTCCCTCACCTTCACTTGATGATACCCGAACTGAATATCAATCTTAGAGAAGTGGCTAGCCCCTTGCAATTGGTCAAACAAATCATCAATTCTCGGGAGAGGATATCTATTTTGATGGTGACCCTATTGAGTTGTCAGTAGTCAATACACATCCTAAGGGACCCATCCTTCTTTTTCACAAACAACACGGTGTACCCCAAGATGATTGGCTAGGCCTAATGAACCCCTTCTCCAACAAGTCCCTCAATTGCTTCTTCAACTCTTTCAACTCCACCGGTACCATATGGTAAGGGGAGATAGAAATGGGTTGAGTATCGGGGAGGAGGTCTATGCCAAAGTCTATTTCCCTTTCAGTAGGAACACCGAGAAGGTCATTTGGGCAGACGTCAAGAAATGCATTTACAACCGAAACTAACTCTATGGGAAGGACTTTAGACTCCACTTCCCTAACCCTCATAATATGGTAAAGACACCCCTTAGAGATCAACTTACAGGTACTAATGTAAGAGATAAATCTATCCTTGACCGCCACATCTTGACTCTCCCACTCAAGTGTGGATTCATTTGGAAATTAGAATTTGACTCTAAAGGTTCTACAATCAATAGAAGCATAGTATGCATACAACCAATCCATCCCAAGAATAACATCAAAATTAACCATGTCTAAATTAACAAGATCACAAGGCAATATTTTATGCAAGATGCAAATAGGACAACTTTTATAAACCTTTCTAGCAACAATAGATGCACCAATAGGAGTAGACACCTCATATAACTCATGCAACAACTCGGGGTCAACATAGAACTTTTTGGTAACAAAGGGTTAACAAAAGAAAGAATGGTACCCGGATCAATCAATGCATACACATCAAAGTTAAAGATTTTCAACATACCCATAACGACATCGGGTACCTTATCTACCCCTTACCTCCCATGCAAAGCATAAAACCAATTGTGCCTTGGGGCACCATCTTGTCGGCAACCTTTTCCCAACGGAATCGCATTAGCACCTTGTGGAAAAAACTTCTTGCCCTTGTTGTGATTTTGAGGGTAATCTACCTTTTTGGGACCAACTTCCCCACAACCAAAGCACGCATTAGTATCTCTCAAGCATGGCCTATTATGAACTTTACCACACCTAGGACACACCTCATTAGGCACCACAACACCAACACCTTGTAGCCTTGGAAAGTCATTGGCAAATCCCCTGTTAGAAGCATATAAGGACCCTTGGCCTTGGTGGATCCGGCCACCCTTTTGAAACTTACCCTCGAAAAGGGCCCTCTTGGCCTCATGACCCCTTATCTCCCTCAATTTCTCCCCTTCCATTTGCTCGGCATAGGTCATCAAATGTGACAAGTCCATGTCACTGATCAACATGGCGGACCGGCACTTCTCACTAACCAAGTCAGACACACCCATCACAAATTTGTTCATCTTAGATCTTGAGTCGGCCACTAAATGTGGAGCATATATTGAAAGATGGTTGAACTTGAGGACATACTCCCTCATACTCATGGATCCTTGTCTCACATTTATAAATTCCACCAACTTAGCTTCCCTAATTTTAAGGGGGAAGAACCAATTAAAGAAGGCCACATTAAACTCCTCTCAAAGCACCACATAGTTGACTCCCTTCTCTTCTTTCCATTGGTTGTACCATATTTAGGCTATACCTTTAAGTTGGTAGGCCGCCAACTCCGCCTAATCCTCCGACCTAACACCCATGATAGACAAAATCTTGTAAACCTCATCAATGAATGCTTGAGGGTCCTCACTCACCCTTGACCCATGGAATTCTGGAGGACTCATTCTCATGAAGTCTCGCACTCAAGAGGCCAGTGTAGTAGTATAAGGGGCATGGGCCCCTTGATTGGCTTGATTAGCCACAACTTGTTCAAGCAAGGTGAGAGTATCCCTAAGCTCTCCATTGGTTGGTTACTCCTCGGCCGTGCAGGCTCGTCTCCCTCTCATGATAGGCATGATCTAGCATAGCAAAGAATAAGTGTTACGGGAGGAAATCTTAATTCAACTCTATAGCATGACTTAGAACATAAAGAAGAGAAACATTTCCTAAAACGTCTCATAGCCTCCTACTCATAGTTGTGGTGCACAACACAACCACGAATAGGACTCTAATCAATGTCATGTGTTGGAGTACGAGGATCTAACAACCTAGTGCTCTGATACCATCTTTATCACGACCCAAGCTTAGGCCTAGACGTGACTGGCGAAAAGTGAACCCGAAGGAACCCCAAACAAACCTCATAGCATATTATTACACATACTTGGTCGCGGAAGCAATAAAATTTGGCGTTGAGAGATAGGCATAACAAGGAAAATGGGACTAAGGGTAAACTTCCATATCATAACACCAAGGAACAAGAGAATCAAGACTCATAGCATATATACATAACATGTCCAACAATGCCTCTATTACATAGATAAGAGTTGGGCCCAAGACAAACAACCAAGCTCACCCTCATAGTCAATACATAACCATAAGAAAGATAGTCTTAATGCATAGTAAGAGATCATAAGCAATGTCCCCGAAATAGAGGACTCACCAACAAGCTTGTAGAATAATTGAACTAGCCAAGTGGAGGAGGAGGTGATCAAGCGGTGCTCCGGTTCCTTCATGGTGACATCATGTATGCATAGAGTATGCGTTAGTACTTTTGAATGTACTAATTATGTAGGATGCAATACAACAAGAGATAGGCATCATAGTAAATATGCATAGAGATAGACAATAGCTAGCATAATAACAATATGGAATGTATGATTAATGCCTAAGTAAAACATGTTTACATAGGACATAACATATGTGTAAGAAGAGACCATTAAACTATTGGTGGATCATCACACCCTACCACCCTTGGTGATTGAGGTGCAAACCCCGTCAATAGGTTGGTGGATCGTTGCACCCTACCACCCCTGGTGCCGGAGTACAAACCCCCTGCTAGGTTGATGGATATAAGCCCCCAAATAGGTTAGTGGATCATCGCACCCTACCACCTGTGGTGCCAGAGTACAAATCCCCCAATAGGTTGATGGGTAGAAACCCCCAAAAAGGTTACCTAGCGCACAACCCCTAGGTAGGGCATGGTAACATTCCAACACTATATAGAGATTACCATATACATGCATTCATTTCACCATCATATAGTCATTCAATACATAAGACATGCATTGGTCCTTCAATTCCTCAAGAAACCATAACTGAACATTTTATCAAACACTTAGAGGGTGTGTAGTGCTAGTGTAAAATCGCGCAACTCAAGAGAGAAATCATGCTACAAAATTCAATGTAAAACCTTTAATAAATATTTGGTAATACCCTCAAGCAATATATATCAAAACACTTCATCAAATCTTACAATAGACCATGGTTTCATTGCTCAAACATAGCAAAACAGTCACAATTTCATAAACCCCAACATAGTGTGCAGTGATTTTCATAATAATAAAGACCCATTTGTAAATCAACTCTTAAATCATGTAAATTAGAGTAAAGCGAAACTGGGGTATCACGGGTGAAAGGAACCCATGGAAGAAACCCACATACCTTAGTTTTGGAGATGAACTTGATGAAGATTAGAGATGGAGACTTGAAGCTTGAGTACAAATCCTTGGTATCAAAAAAGGGTTTTGAGACTTATGTTTAGGAGTAAAATATTTGGCTAAGTATTTGAATGAGTATTGGGGAATGTTTAGAATGATATGAGGTGAAAAATGGCTAAGTATAGGTATTTTCACATTTGGGAACACATAGGCCTAAGACTTAAAAGTCTTGGACCGAAGTTAAAAATCTGCACCAGTTTTAATGCTGGTGCGCATCGCGGAATGCGTAAACCCCACTGAAAATTGCATTTCTAGAAAATTGAAATTGCTAATCGTTTGATCTTTGTCATGACCCAGGCCTAGGGCCTAGATGTGACCAATGAATGGGGAACCCGAAGGAACCCCAAACAAGCCTCATAGCATATCATTATACATCCTTGGTCGCGAAAGCAATTAAAATAAGAACAAGAGATAGCAAAATAGGGATAACCGGGGCTAAGGGAACATCCTTCATGACATAAACAATAAGATTACATAGAGAGTCAAGCTCATAGCATTATACATAACATGTCCAACAACACCTCTAAACCTTAGATAATTCACGAGGGCCAAGACAAGCAATTGGGCTCACCCTCATAATAATGACAATAGATAATCCAAACATACAAGACATAGTCTAAAAATAAGCTTGAGAGAAGATAGATATTGTCCTCGGACTTGAGGATTCACCATAAGATAACTTGAACAATCCATCTAGCAACGAGGAGAATCAATAAGAGCTCTAGTTCCTACATGGTGATATCATGTAGGCATAGAGTATGTGTTAGTACATTTGAATATACTATGTATGTATGATGCAATGTAACAAGAGATAAGTAGCATATTCAAAATGCATACACATAGACAATGAGTAACATATAGCAATATGACATGCATGGGAGATGCTTGTAGTACATTATGCTTATATGGAACATAATACAAGGGTAGGGAGTGACCACTATTAGTGCAATCCAATGCCTATCACCAGCGTGGAGTGGCACATGAGGTAAAAACCCCTTCAAGAGGTTGTTGAGGTACAAACACCCCAACGGGTTGATGAATACAAACCCCCAACATGGTTGATGGAATACAAACCACCCAACGGGTTGATGGGTACAAACCCCCAACATAGTTGGTGGATAGTCACACCCTACCACCCATGGTGCCGGAGTACAAACCCCCCCGATAGGTTATCAAGGTACAAACCCGTCGATAGGTTTGTGGATAGTCACACCTTACCGTACGATAGGTTATCAAGGTATGAAACCCTTGACACGGTTACGCGGCGAACAACCCCCGAATAAGGCATGGTCATATTCCCACACTATAGAGGTAATATCATATACGTACACTACTTTCATCATCATATACCTCCCCTTCCACTCATCAACATAAATCATATGCATACCTTCCTCTCATCATCTTAACATCACATACATTCATTCCTCTCATAATCATATAACCATCATAGGCATACATGCATTTCATCATCATGTTATCATTATTCTATTCTCATTTCATCGTCATATAACCATCATAGACATACCTGCATTCATCATCATTTCGTTATTATTTTATCATCATTTCATCATCATATAGTCATTCAACTCATAAGATAAGCATAGAGCCCTCAACTCCTCAATGAGCCATAATCGGACATTTTATCAAACACTTAGAGAGAGTGTTGTGCTAGTGTAAAACCATGCAATTCAAGAGTGAAATCATGCTAGAAAATTAAATGTAAAACCTTCATTCAATATTTAGTAATACCCTCAAGCAATAAGCACGAAAACCCTTCATCAAATCTTACAATAGATCTTGGTTTCATAGCTCAAAACATAGCAAAATAGTCATACTTTTCATAAACCCTAACATAGTGTACAACGATTTTCATAATAATTCAGACCCATGAGTAAATAAACTTTAAATCACGCAATTTTCAGGAAATGGAAGCTTGGGAATCATGGGTTAAAGGAACCCATGAAAGAAAGCCACATAACTTAGGTTTGGAGATGAACTTGATGAAGATTGGAGATGGGGACTTGAAGCTTGGTTGAATTCCTTAAGATCTGGAGAGAGTTTTGGCACTTGAATCTTGAGAGAAATATAAGCCTAAGTGTTTGAGTGAGTATTGGGGAATGTTGCCAATGATATGAGGGTGAAAAAAGACTAAGTATAGGTATTATCACGTGAGGAAAGGCCTAGGCCCAAGACTTATAAGTCTTGAACTGAACGGAAAAACTGGGCAGCAAAATAGGATGCACCCCAGACACAGAGTTAACACTGTTTTCTTCAAACTTTGAAATTTCAAAATTTGCTACGGCTACTCTAAAATTAGGGTTAGACTCTTTTCCCCCTATACTGAACAAGAATATGAAGTTGTATTTTCGATATCACGCATGGATTTTTGGATATATGGAAATTATGATTCCGGCACTTTTGAGGAACTTTTAGGATCATTTCAATATCTCTTCCTTGGGAACATTCATCCCAAAATGTCAAAGAAATGTATAAGAGAAGAGTAATCATAAAGAGATCAGCCCCAACAAGAATGCAACAACACATTTAAAACACCATTTCAAAATTCCAAGATAAGTGTAAAATCACCATGAACTTGTCAACATAAGCATGAATGCATGCAATGATATAGGGATGAAACATAAGATTTGGAACCATGAAAGGACTTGGCATGTTATCATAAGCTTGAATAAAATGAAAGAGATATGGATATTGCTCCTCCATGCCCACTTCGGCTCCCCGAGAGATATTATAGACTTGACGATCCTCCCAATGGGCCTTGACAAACACCACACCCTCATAAATCAACCCTTACTCATATCCACCCAACTTCTCCACAGGACCTCTTCATAGGCCAACTCATCCCCCACAGCATACACACCCTCAAGAGTCCTATAAAACTTGAATCACCAACACCCCTCCTCAATCTTAGAAACATGAAGAACTGGACGAACAATGTCCGTATCCAAAGGCACTTCCTATTCGTATGCAACCTCACTAACCTTTATCAACACCCTATAAAGACTCACAAACCATGAATTCAATTCCCTCTTTACCGTGGCAAACCACACCTTTCGTGAGCGAAACCTTCAATTAGCCCCAACCACTAACTTTGGATTCAAGCCCTCTTCTTCTCACTTCGACATAGGACTTGTGATGACTTTGGGCTGTCACCAAACTTTCCCTAATCAACATTACCTTCTCCATAACATCCATAACTAGATCCAGACCCAACAAATACATCTATCCCACTTCAAACCACCCAACAGGTGATCTATAATGCCTACCGTAGAAAGTTTCGAAAGGAGCCTTACCGATGCTAGAATGATGTCTATTGTTATGGGCAAACTCAATCAATGGAAGATTATCATAACAACTACACATGAACTCAAAAATACAAGTCCTAACCATCAAGTAATTTCACCAACTCATGAATGTACAATTTAGCATACTCTTCGGCACCATAAGTAGTCTTAATTGGTAGAAAGTGAGCCGATTCTGGCATTCTATCAACCACACCCCAAATAGAATCAAAACTCTTTCTAGTCTTGGGTAATCTAACCACAAAATCCATGTTAATCTCCTCCTACTTCTAAGTAGGGATCTGCATTTCTTGGGTTAGGCCACCTAGCCTTTGATGTTTTGCTTTAACTTTTTGACAACTATGACAACCGGAGACAAATTGACAATGCCCTTCTACATGCCTCCCTACCAACACCCACCTCTCAAATCTCTATACATTTGGTAGAACCGAGGTGAACAAAATAAGAAGAATTATGGGCTTCATCAAGGATCTTTTCCACCAACCCATCAACACAAGGTACGCACAACCTACCTTGGTATGTAAGATTACAATCTCCCCCTTAGGACAAAACCTCCACCTTGCTCTTTCACCAAGGCCTTCAATTCTAACAAGGAGGGATCAAGACCTTGCTTTGCTCTTGCCTCATCAACCAATGAAGATTTGGCAACCATCAACAAAAACATTGTCAACCTCTTTCAATCTAACCCCTAATCTAGCCTACCGGTGAACCTACCTAGTCACCTTCTTGCTACTGCCATCAACATAAACAAGGCTAATAGACACCCTACTCATAGCATCCACCACAATATTAGTCTTACCGGGATGATAATGTACACTCATATCATAATCCTTAAGAAGTTCGAACCGCCTCCTTTTTCTTAAGATAAGATCTATTTGGGTGAACACATATTAGAAGCTCTAGTGAATGGTAACCACACCAACATGCACCCAATACAACTAGTGATGTAAAATTTCCCATACAAAAGCCCCGATGACCATCTCAAGGTCATAGATAAGATAATCCTTCTCATGCATCACAAATTATCTAAAAGCATAAACTTCCACCTAACCATCTTGCATCAACACACAACCCAAACCAATTCGGATGACATCACAATACACAACAAACCCACTAACAAACCTCCAGTGGTAACCCACTAAGTCCGACAAACTCCTAATACCCAAGGGAGTCAAAGGTCTAGGCTAATTCCTATTCACATACATCTCCTTAAGATCAATCTTAATATCATCCTCTAACGCCACACGACCTAGGGAGATAACCACATTTTACACTTCATATACTTAGCATACAACTCCGCTTACCCATTGATTTGCAACACTACCCCCAAATGGTTCACAAGATCTAAATAAATCCATACTTCATCACTAGAGACCACCATAAGCATAACAAGGTAGGGACTAAAGACCCTATTCATCCATAAACTTAGTCGATGCATAAGCCAACCAACAACTCCAACATACTCAAAGGCTCACTCCTAATCCAAGAAAACACTTAGGGATATCACCTACCATCATCATCACTTGGAACAAAACTCGAACCAAAGATCAAGCTTAGAGGAGTGACTAACCCACTGTGGTTGATCAAATAGATCGATCATTCTTAATCATCTTGTTACAAACTTATGGGTTCTACAATCAAAGGATACATAATATGAAGTAACTGAACCACCTCAAGGACTCCAATCCAACAAACTAAATTCAACCAAAAATCATAAGACAAGCCCCTGTGCAATAAGGACATGGGGCAACCCTTAGAGATCAATTATGCCTTAAGACAAGAAACGGACTTACCCCTTTGCATCCACCTTACAAGTATTTACTCAAGGACGAATTTAATAGGGAATTGGAATATGACTCTATGGGGCCTACCATAGAGGAGACACAACACCAACGCAACTAATCCATCACAAGCATAGCATCAAAATCCACCACGCTAAACACAATAAGTCATAATGCAAAAGCTAGTGTACTATGAACATGGAGCAAAACCTATGAACTTTCAAACAACAATAGGCTCACCAATGAGACATACATCCAAGAGAGTTCAGGAGACGCATGAAACCCACTAGCAACCAAAAGAATAATGAAAGAAATAGTGGCACACCGGGCCCATCAATGCAAACACATCAAAGCATAAAGAAGTTTCAACATACCTATAACAACATCGGCACCTCGTCCCCTTCTTGAGCCACTTGATCAACATGCTCACCTTTACCCATGTCTTGAGCATAAAGGCAATTCAAAATTTTGTGGCCCATCACACCACACCCAAAGCATGAACCCATGTTCCTCCTACATGTACCACCATATTTCCTCCCATATTCTGGCAACTAGGACGAGTCACCCCATCATCGCCTCCTTTACTCTCATTGAGTTTATGAGGGCAATCTATCATCTTGTGTCCCTCTTCTCCACAACCATAACAAGCATTGGTACCCCTCAAACATTGGTTTTCATGGACTTTACCACACCTTGGGCACCTAGCATAAGGCACCACACCATCACCACCTCTACATTTGTGACTTTGGAACTTCCTTTCACCACGAGCCCTCTATGCCTCCTTACCTCCCCTCTTACCGATAGAAGTCTCGGGAGCAGTCACTTGTTGATCAAGGTAAGTTGCCAATTTTGTCACGGCTTTGGCCAACATCTAAAAAGCATTACAAACATCCACATTCGTCATCTCATCATCCGGAGTAGCTTGAGACATATCTTGAAATGTAACGGTCAGGGACCTAACTCCATCGCACGACTTAGAGCATGAAGAAGTGAAACATTTCCTAGAATGCCTCATAGCCTCCTATTCATAGTTGTGACACATTTCACAACCATGAACAAGACTCTAATCGACGCGGTGTGTTGGACCCCGAGGATGTAACAACCTAGTGCTCTGATACCACCTTTGTCACAACCCAAGCCTAGGGGTGACTAGGGAATTGGGAACCCGAAGGAACCTCGAACAAGCCTCATAGCATATCATTACACATCCTTGGACGTGGAAGCAATTAAAATAAGAACAAGAGATAGCAAATTAGTGATAATCAAGGCTAAGGGAACACTCTTGATGACATCAACAACAAGAGTCAAGAGAGAGTCAAGCTCATATCATTATACATAACATGTCCAACAACACCTATAAACCTTAAATACTTAATGTGGGCCAACCCAAGCAACCGGGATCACCCTCATAATAATGACCATAGATAATACAAACATACAAGACATAGTCTAAACATAAGCTTCAGAGAAGATAGATATTGTCCCCAGACTTGAAGACTCACCATAAGCTAAACTTGAACAATTTTTCTAGCCACGAGGAGAATTAATATGAGCTTCGGTTCCTACATGGTGATATCATGTAGGCATATAGTATGTGTTAGTATGTTTGAATGTACTAAGTATGTAGAATGCAATGCAACAAGAGATAAGTAACATATTCAAAATGCATATGCATAGACAATGAGTAACATATAGCAATATGACATGCATAGGAGATGCTTGTAGTAAATCATGCTTATATGGAACATAATGCAAGGGTACGGAGCAACCACTATTAGTGTAATCCAAGGCCTATCACCCTTTTGGAGAGGTACATGAGGTACAAACCCCTTTATGAGGTTGTTGAGGTACAAACCCCCCCAATGGGTTGATGGGTACAAACCCCCAATATGGTTGATGAAGTACGAATCCTTCAACGAGTTGATGGGTACGAACCTCCAATATGGTTTGTGGATAGTCATACCCTACAACCTGTGGTAGAGTACAAACCCCAGATAGGTTATTAAGGTACATATCCCTCGATAGGTTGGTGGAAGGTAACACCCTACCACCTGCGGTGCCGGAGTACAAACCTCTCGATAGGTTATCAATGTACGAACCCCTTGACATGGTTACCCAGGGAGTAACCCCTGTGTAGGGCATGGTCACATACCCACACTATAGAGATAGTATCATATGCATACACTACTCTCATCATCATATAGTCATCATATACCTACCATTCCGCTCATTACTATAGATGATATGCATACCTTCCTCCCATAATCTTAACATCATATACACACATTCTTCTGATCATCATATAACCATCATAGACATACATGCATTTCATCATCATCTCATCATTATTCGATTCTCATTTCATGATCATATAACTATCACAGACATATATGCATTTCATAATCATTTCATCATTATTCTATTCTCATTTCATCATTATATGACCATCATAGACATATGAGCATTTCATTATCATTTCATCATCATATAGTCATTCAACTCAGAAGACAAGAATAGAGCCCTCAACTCCTCAATGAGCCATAATCGTACATTTTATCAAACATTTAGACGGTGTGTAGTGCTAGTGTAAAAATCATGCAATTCAAGAGTGAAACCATGCTAGAAAATTCAATGTAAAACCTTCAACGGATACTTAGTAACACCCTCAAGCAATAAAAATGAAAACCCTTGATCAAATCTTACAACAGATCTTGGTTTCATAGCCCAAAACATAGCAAAACATTCATCTTTTCATAAACTCCAACATAGTGTGTAGTGATTTTCATAATAATTAAGACCCATGAGTAAATCAATTTTAAATCATGCAATTTTGAGGAAAAGGAAGCTTGGGCATCATGTGTGAAAGAAACCCGTGAAAGTAACCCACATACCTTAGCTTTGGAGATGAACTTGCTAAAGATTGGAGACGGAGACTTGAAGCTATGTTGAATTCGTTAAGATCTGGAGAGGGGTTTGGCACTTGAATCTTGAGAGAAATATAAACCTAAATGTTTGAGTGAGTATTGGGGAATGTTTTAAATGATATGAGGTTGAAAAATGACTAAGTATAAGTATTTTCATATGTAGGAAGGCTTAGGCCCAAGACTTAAAAGTCTTGGACGAATTGAAAAATTGGGCAGCAAAATACACTAGGGCACGTCGCCCCCCCAAATGCAGATTTAACTATATTTTCATCAAACTTTGAAATTTTGAAATTTGCTATGGTTGCTCTAACATCTGGGTTAGACTTTTTCCCCTCTAAATTTGACCCCCTGAACAAGAATATGAAGTTGGATTTTTGATTTCACACACAAATTTTTAGATGTACGAAAATTACGGTTCTAGCACTTCAAAGGCACCTTTTCAGGAACTTTTGGGGTCGTTTCACTCTTAAATCCGGATTAGATCCATTTTTCACTCAAAATGATCCCCTGAACAAGAATATAAAGTCTGATTCTTGATATCGCACATGGATTTTGAGATATATGAAAAATACAATTCTAGGCACTTCCGAGGCACATTTTTGAACACTTTTTGGGGTCGTTAAACTATCTTTCATGATCCAAGCCTAGCGCTTAGACGTAACATGACGCATGGGAAACCCAAAGGGACCCCAAGAAAAACTCTTAACATATCATTACACATCCTTGGTTGCGGAAGTAATAAAATACAACAAGTGATAGTAAATAGGGATAGACGGGGTTAAGGGACAACTTTCACATGATAAACATTAAGACTCAAGAGAGAGTCAAAACTCATAGCATTACGCATAAAATGTCCAACAGCACCTCTAACCATAGAACTTAGCGGGAGCCAAAACAAGCAACGGGGCGCACCCTCAAAGTCATATACATAATAAAAAGAAAAGGGAGTCTTTCTACATAGCATGTGATCAAAGTCAATGTCTCAAAGTGGAGGACTCACCAACTAGCTTTGAGAGAGATTGTACTAGCCACGTGGAGGAGGATGATCAAGTGGGGCTCCAGTTCCTACATGGTAATATCATATAAGCATAGAGAATGTGTTAGTATATTTGAATGTACTAAGTATGTAGGATACAATGCAACAAGAGGTAGGCATCAAAAACAAAATGCATAATAGTAAGAAATAGATAGCATAATAATAATATGACATGTATTATCAATGCTTATGTAAAACATGCTTACATAGAATATAATACTAGGTGTAAGAAGAGACCATCATTATAAAACCCGTAGGTTACCAAGGTACAAATTCCTTTGGTTGGTTGGTGGATCATCGCACCCTACCACCCCTGGTGATTGAGGTACTAACCCTTCAACACGGTTACCAGGGTACAAAGCCCTTGATTGGTTGATGGATAATTGCACCCTACCACCCTAGTAATTTAGGTACTAACCCCTCAACTTGGTTATCAAGGCACAAACCCTTGATTAGTATTAATGTATAAACCCCTCGATATGGTTACCCGGGCTCTTAACCCCCCAAGTAAGGCATGGTCACTTTCCAAAATTATATAAGAAAATATCATATACATACATTCCTTTCATCATCATGAATTCATTCAACAAATAAGACATGCATTGGACCTTCAGTTCCTCAAAATACATTAACGGGACATTTTATCAAACAACAGGTGGGTGTGTAGTACTAGTGTAGATTCATGCAATTCAAGAGTGTAATCATGCTAGAAAATTCAATGTAAAATGTAACACCCTCAAACAATATACATCAAAATCCTTTATCAAATCTCACTATAGATCTTAGATTCATAGCTTAAAACATGTTAAAATAATCATAATTTCATGAAACCTCAACATAGTGTGTAGTGAAATTCATAATGAGTAAGACCCATGAGTAAATCAACTATAAATCATGCAATTTTAGGTAAACGAAAGCTTGGGCATCATAGGTGAAAGGAACCCATGAAAGAAACCCACATACCTTAACTTTGGAGAATCCTTGAAGAAGATTAGAAATGGAGACTTGAAACTTGAATGAGAACCTTAAGATCCGGATGAGTTTTGGGACTTCAAATTTGAAGTGAAATATTTGTCTAAGTGTTTGAGAGAGTATTTGGAAATGTCTTAAATGATATGAGGGTGAAATAAGGCTAACATTTTTATTCATGGGAACATTTAGGCGCAAGACCCAAAAGTCTTGGACCGAGATAGAAAAATAGTGCCGTAAAGTACACAGTAGCGCGCCCTTGGTGCGTCGCGCTAGGGGCGCGAATGCACACTGGAATTCGCATTTTTGCAACTTCAAATTTTACTACGATTGCTCTTAAATTGGGATTAGACTCATTTCCCACTCAATTTGACCCCTTGAACAAGAATACAAAGTCGAAGTTTCGATATCACGCTGTCACAGCCCAACCTAGGGTTGTGATCAGTGCAAGATAGGGACACCTTGACACGTACTAACCTGAAATTCCCAATCTATCCGACCTGGAAACCTGCCAGAATTTCAGCAGAGTTTCCTCTGTTTTATTAACTAACCTCACCTGCAAGAAAAGATCCAGCAGCTTCTCAGACAATAATACAAATGTATATCTCTTTATCCATAAACATAAATGCGGGCCGACAAGGTCTCCGCTGCGGTCCTGCCGCCTAATAATCATGTTATACATACATAATGCGGTCTCGCCGCCTGATCAAGTACCAAAAACATACAATAAACCATGTACTCAAGTGTCTCTCATATACCCATTACCCACTAGTATCCACATACCTCTAGACATATATATTGGACTGCACGTGCGCATACATAACACAGTTACAGGGCATGTGAACAAGTGAAGCTACCAACAGCTGGCTCCTAAAACAAAAAGGGCTCTGCAGCTGAAACTGGAGATTCTAGACAAGAGGGTCTTGCACCTATTCGTCGGTACCTGCGGGCATGAACGCAGCCACCCCCCCCCGAAGGAAGGGGTCAGTACCCCGAAGGAAGGGGTCAGTACGAAAGACGTACCGAATATGTAGAACAGGAATACAGATAGAACTCATAAGCCAAAGGAAATGGGTAAACATACATAAATCAAACCTGTAGCAAGTATCGAATAGGAATCTTTTCAAAAAACATGAAAGTCATGCATGTCGGACGGGAATGATGGCGACCTCCAGAAATGCGCCATCCACAGCATCATACTAGAAGTTTAACCCGAAATCTCCGTCACACATCATGAACATAGTAGGGTGAGCCAGGGAAGACCACTGCACTCAC